>JAJPUD010010842.1:22203-58534 GCA_023553655.1 Myrmecobius fasciatus
AGGGAAAAAAATCTGAGAAGGAAAACATAATGCAAGCAAACATCAATAGAGAATGTGAAAATGCTATGTTGTGGTCCAGACTCAGATCCCACAGGCCTCTCCCTGGGTGTATATGGCTTTCTTCATCACTGAACAACTGGAACTGGTTTGAGACAATCTCATTGTTGAAGAGAACCATGTCCTTCAGAACTGATCATCATATAGTCTTATTGTTGTCATGTACAATGATCTCCTGGTTCTGCTGATCTCACTCAGCATTAGTTCACAACATGTTGTTTACAAGAAACATGTATGAAATAGACCTTTAATTTGATAGGCAGCCTAATACCTATTTGCTCTTATATTCTTTTGAAGCCTTCCAAGTGCTGTTAGGTCTGGCCTGTGTGTATCAATGCCATCATCTACATATAATCCCTGGAAAATAAATTTTCAAGGTAAATGAATTTATCCATAATTTCAAAACTTTCTCCATTTGTTATTATTCGTGATACCACATATGTATGTTGTGGTGCTAACTAATGGAGAATTTTTGCTTTCTTGGCATTGTCAGGTCAAAATTGGCACAAGCAGCAGAGAACTGATATGCCATACTCTGTTGTATCTCAGTCTCAGAGGCAACATTAAGTTCATCCTCTGTGAACAAAATATTGTGCACTGGTCCTTTCTTCACATTAGTTTTGGCTTCTAGCCTTTTAAAGTTAAATAATTTGATGTCAGCACAGTAGCTGACCTTGATGCTATTTTCATTATCATTGAAGACATTTGATAATATCATAAAAAACATAGAAAGGATGGGAACAATACACACCTCTGCTTCATTCCACTGGTGTCTAAAGTATGAGAACAACATCCATTATCTAGAACCCATGCAAAAATTCTATCATGAAATTGGCATATAATACTGATAAATTTTTTCAGGAAACCAAATTTTGCCATGATTCTCCATAAGCCCTCATGACTAAGAGTGTCAAAGGATCTATAAGACAGGGTACCCACTACTTATACAAAAACTGACTGAAATCTTCTGGATTTTATGACTGGCAGAAATTTTCCATTGTCTGTGAAGTCTCTCTCTTAATTAGTGCAGGAAAGATTCTTGCTAGAGTTCTCAATAAATTGAAACTTCCCCTATAAGATGATCATTTACCCACAAGTCAGTGTGGCTTCAGAACAGGCTATGATGTGAGTCTTTGCTGCTTGACAATTCCAGAAAAATGTCAGGAGTAAAACAGAAGTCTGTATATGATGGGAAAAAAATTAAGATGAAACTTTAAACCTGACTCAGATCATATAGAACTTGGTCCTCATTCAAGACTTGAGGAATCCTGTTATAAAAAAACAAAAACAAAACAAAAAAAACTAACTCACTGGCACCTTGAAGGCAGAAATCAATTAAAGAACATATTCTGGAATATAACTCTTAATATCTTCTGCCTTTGCTTTTTACACACACACACACACACACACACACACACACACAGAGTCTCACTGCCCCCCCCCAACACACACACAAAACTGAATGAAGGTAAATAGAAAATCATAAAAATGGGCTGACTGGATTAATTACGAAATTCTATTACATAATCTCAAATGGGTCCTTATGGTAGCAAAGCAATACAATTACACTTCCTTAATTAATTCACATTGTCACTCACCATAGTGGCTTTTACAAACTTTTTAATCCATCCTCAAACCTTCCACAAATCCATCCCAGTCTAGACTCTCAATTGAGACCTTTTGACTCAAATTTCACTTAAAAATTTAGGTCATTTGCCTTAAGTTCTCCTCTTCATCTCATATTACTTACATGCCAGTCACTGTCTCCTCATTTACTCCTGTTTTATGCAAAGTTGTAGCCCTTCTCTTTACCAAGATGAATACTCTATATGCATAAATGACCTCATTCCATCATATTTTCTCTGGCATATTGCCCTTTCTATTCTCTCACCTATCTTCAATATTATGCTGGATATGGAGTTCTTTGCTATTGACTACAAACATGCCTTTATCTTCTGCATCCTTAATAAAATAAAATAAAAGCCCCATTTTACTCATTCATCTTCATTAGACATTGCTCAATGTCCCTCTCAAATTTTATGCCTAAATTCCTCGGACGCCATCCACATTTCCTTTCATTTAACTCTTCCTAATCTTGCCCCCCCCACCACCATTTTTCCCCTGGTTATACATATACATTCATTTTTAAAAACACATTTCCTTATAAATTATGTTGGGAGACAAAAAAACAAAAAACAGAACAAAAGGGAAAAACCATGAGAGAGAAAAATACAGAAAAAAGGGGAAAAAAGTGAACATAGTAATTTTGATTTACATTCAGTCTTTTTATTTCTCTCTCTGGATGCAGATGGCATTTTCTATCAAAATTTATTGGAATTATCTTGGATCACTGAACTGCTGACTTCTCAGCAAGTCTTTCATAATTGTTCAATGCACAATCTTGCTCTTACTGTTGTCAGTGTTTTTCTGGTTCTCCTTGTTTCACTCAGCACCAGTTTTTGTAAATCTTTTGAGGTTTTTTTTTTTTAATCAGCTTGTTCATCATTTTTTATAAAACAATAATATTACATTATATTTATATACCATAACTTATTCAGCCATTCCCTAACTGATGGGCATCTACTCATTTTTCAATTCTTTGCTATCCAAAAAGAGCTGCTACAAACATTTAATCACATGTGGGTCATTTTCCCTACTTTATGATTTCCTTGGGAAACAGACCCAGTAGTGGCTCTTCTTAATCTTTTTAGCCTGATTTCCAATCTCATCATTCAATTGAAAGTACTCTCTCAAAATTACTAATGATCTCTGCCAAATGCAGTACTTTTGTTTCTGAACTTTATACTTTGATTCTCTGTAGCCCTTTGGCACTGTTTACCCATGTCTCTTTGATACTCTCTTGGTTTTCATGACATGATTCTCTGCTGGCTCTTCATTTATCTACCTGACTTTTTCTTCCTTATTCTCCTTTGTGGATTTTTTAGCAAGTCATGCCTCTTAACCTTGGATATCCCTCAGGTCTCTATCCTCAGCCCTCTTTTTTTCCTCCTATACTCTCTCACTTGGTCATATCAACCCCCATCATTTCACCTATCTTTACACTAATGCTTCTCAAACTTATTTATCCAATTCTAACTTCCTTTCTAATTCCAGATTTGCATCTTCAACTCCCTTATAGATATGTTGAACTGGATATACTTTAAGCATCTCATATTCAACAAAGAGAAAATTAAACTCATTTTTCTGCTACTCTTCAGCCTTCTTAACCTTCTTATTAATTACTTTTGAGGGTATCATCATCCCAGTACATTACCAAGCATTCCATTTTTGGTAGTTTCATCTATTCTAACTTCAGCCAAATTGGCCTCATTATTGTTTTCTACATATACATTTTGTCTCTCTTCTCTGTGCCTTTGTCCAGTCTTTTTCTCATTCATGAACTGTACTTCACACTCTCAATTCACAGAATTGATAGTTCCCTTTAAAACTCTGATGAATTTCCACTTTCTATAGGAAACTTATACTCCTCCCAGATGTCTTCTTGTTCCCATCCCTACCTCTGAATTTATTTTATGCATATTTTTGTACTTACTTTTCTGTATATAATACTGGAGTTTTTTTTTTTTCCTCCAATTAGAAAATAAACTCTGGAAATGTTTTAGTTTTATCTTTGTATCCACATTGCCCACCACAGTGCCTGGCATATAGCAATTGCTTAATAAATATTGATTGAGTAAATAGTTGAATTGAGTCATACTATAGAATTTGACCATGGTTTCTCAAGATTTGAGAAACTTTTGAAGTACAGCTGAGATAAGTTTTTAGTCACAATTCATATTTAATCAGAAACACCTTTGCCTTCTGTATTTATCCAGAAGTCCCATATGGGCTTTTGCATGAATGAACCTGCCCAACCAGTATTCTAAAGAATAGATAATTAAGAAATGGGTCAGAGCCAAGGAAAAAGAAGGATAGTGATGAGCTTATTAGAGGTCAAAAAAGATTTTGGGAAATGGGAAAATCTTTTTTCTCTTACCTGATACCTAACAGCAAGATGCCACACATTTTATAATATCATTGAATGAATGGCTTATTTAGAAGGAGAGGATTGACATTTTTCTAACAGAGGAATGTAATTGGCCAATGAGATTCTAATCCTTATAGGCACATGCCATGCTTTCTGCTTAATGAAATTTCCACATGGACATATGCATATATTGTTTATGGTTTAATTGCCACATGAAGCAGAGGAATTTTGTTATTGGCTTTGAACCAAAGCTAAGAATATTTACAAAAAGCACTAACAAGCTGATTTAGTCTCTTTTTTTCTTCTTAAATATAATTGAAAGAAGTCATGCTGTAAGTCTTTGGGTGGGGAAAGAGGCTTGGGTGGGCCTTAATCTTCTCATCCAGGCCCACACATAGTCATGAATATAGTCATGTTCTCTTCCTTCTCTCTCCCTCCCCCACCTCTTTGTGTCTGTTCTTTCCTGATGTTAAAGGAAGATGTTTTGGAGACAGCCATGACCCTGTGAGCTTCAGCAGGTCAAAAAATGAGCTATCATGGGTCCAAGGAGTGCAGTCTAGGCCAGAGTTTGCTAACAACTGAGGTGCCAATACAATCCTGAGGAGTGGGAGTAAAGCCCAAAAATAGCTGAATGCCAATACATCCAGCAGTTTTGTCAAAATCAGATGTGAACTTGGTGGAGTGAATATTCAAAGCAAGTACTTTACAGTTGACTACCCTTCCCAATTACTGATGTAAGAGAGGGGAGAATATGCCCCTTTTCATGGGAAAATGATTATACCTCTCTTCTTAATGTATCTTCTTAGTAAATATACCTTTGAAAAAAAAGTAATAACAATAATTGATGTTCATTTGTTAAATAATACTGGGGCACTTATCATTGGCAACTGATATTAGAGAAAATATACTAGAATGATAGCTCAAGCTGATAACATTAGATGAGGCATCCTAAATCACTTTGGGGTACCCCTAACAAACTGAGAGAGAGATATAGCTTTACTCTGAGATTCAAACTTGTAAGTGAGAGTGGAATTTGGAATGAAAACAATAAGTAGCACTTATAAAATCAATATTATTTTAAAGCAATCAGAAAAGGATACATATCAATTACTATTTGTTTATATACTACTCATTCAAGAACTATTTACCCAACACCTATTATGTGCACAGAAGTGTGAATTTTCATGGATACAAAAACATAAATGAAAACTAATTCTTGTCCTTAAGAAGCTTTTATTCTATTGGAGCAATGTAGCATTTAAATACATAAATAAGTAAAAAAGAATTTTTAAATTTTATTTTATTTTATTTTATTTGCATAACATATGTGTGGGTAATTCTTCAACAATAACCCTTACATAGCTTTCCATTACAAATTTTTCCCCCAACTCCCCACCCCTCCCCTAGATGGCAGGGTATCCACTACATGTTAATTATGTTAAAATATTGGCAAATCGAATATATGTATACATATTTCCAAACATCATTGTTGTGCAAGAAAAATCTTATCTACACAAACGATATATCAGATAAAGGAAACACAATGTAAGCAAACATCAATCAAGGAGTATGAGAATGTTATGTTGTGGTCCACATTTCACATCCCTCTCTCTGGGTGTATATGGCTTTCTTAAGTGAACAATTGGAGGTGGTTTGAAACATTTCATTGTTGAAGAGAGCCATGTCCATCAGAATTGATCGTCATATAGTACTGTTGTTGCCGTGTATAATGATCTCCTGGTTCTGCTCATTTCACTCAGCATCAGTTCATGTAAGTCTCTCCAGGCCTCTCTGAAATCATCTTGCTGGTCATTTCTTACAGAACAATAGTATTCCATAATATTCATATACCATAATTTATTCAGCCATTCTCCAATTGATGGGCATCTATTCAATTTCCAGTTTCTAGCCACCACAAAAAGGGCTGCCACCAACATTCTTGCACATGTGGGGCCTTTTCCTTCCTTTATGATTTCTTAGGGATATAAGCCCAATAGAAATGCTGCTGAGTCAAAGGGTATGCACAGTTTGATAACTTTTTGAGCATAGCTCCAAATTGTTCTCCAGAATGGCTGTATCCGTTCACAGCTCCACCAACAATGCATCAGTGTCCCAGCCCTCCCACAACCCCTCCAACATTCATCATTAACTTTTCCTGTCATTTTAGCCAATCTGACAGGTGTGAAGTGGTACCTCAGGGTTGTCTTGATTTGCATTTCTCTGATCAATAGTGATTTGGAGCACCTTTTCATATGACTATAAATAGTTTTAATTTCATCCTCTGAAAATTGTCTGTTCATATCCTTTGACCATTTATTGATTGGAGAATGGCTTGAATTTTTATAAATATGAGACAATTCTCTATATATTTTAGAGATGAGACCTTTATCAGAACCCTTAAATGTAAAGATGATTTCCCAATTTATTGCTTCCCTCCTAATCTTGTCTGCATTGATTTTCTTTGTACAAAAACTTTTTAACTTAATATAGTCAAAGTTATCTATCTGGTTTTCAATTAAGAGTTCCAGTTCTTCTTTGGACATAAATTTATTCCATCTCCATAGGTCTGAGAGGTAAACTATATTACATTCATCTAATTTACTTATAGTGTCACTCTTTATATCCAGATCATGAACCCATTTAGATCTTATCTTGGTATGTGGTGTTAGATGTGGGTCAAGCCCTAATTTCTTCCACACTAGTTTCCAGTTTTCCCAGCAGTTTTTGTCAAATAGTGAATACTTATCCCAAAAGCTGGGGTCTTTGGGTTTATCAAAAACCAAATTGCTATAGTTATTGCCTAGTTTGTCTTGTGATTCTATCCTATTCCACTGATCGACTACTCTATTTCTTAGCCAGTACCAAATGGTTTTGATGACTGCTGCTTTATAATATAGTTTTAGATCTGGTACAGCAAGTCCACCATCGTCAGCCTTTTTTTTCATTAATCCCCTTGAAATTCTTGACCTTTTGTTTTTCCAAATGAACTTTGCTACTATTTTTTCTAGATCTGTAAGATAATTTCTTGGGAATTTGATTGGTATGACACTAAATAAGTAAATTAGTTTGGGTAGTATTGTCATTTTTATTATATTCACTCATCCTACCCATGAGCATTAATAAAAAAGAATTTTAAGGAGAGAATTCCAACAACTAAATTGACTACTTAAAGATTCCTCATAAAAGGTAACACTTAAGTTGACCTTTTCAGGAAAATAAAGTGAAAAGACCATACTCCTGTCATGTAGGATATCCTGTGTATAAATATAAAGATAATTTAGAATGCTGCATTTGAGGAAGTAACCAAAAAGTAAGTTTGGCTGGCATATAATATAAGCACAAGCATGGAAATATCATGCAATAAATAGATCTGGAGAGATAAGTTGGGGCAACAGTGTTGTTGTCATGTAGTCATTTTTTCAATTGTGTTTGACTCTTCATGATCCCATTTAGGGCTTTCTTGGCAAAGATCTTAGAATAGTTTGTCATTTCCTTCTCCAGCTCATTTTACAAAGGAAAGCAAGGCAAACAAGTTAAGGGACTTGCCCAAAGTCTCACATAGAGTAAATGTCTAAGAACAGAATTGAACACAGTTAAATGAGTCTTTCTGACTTTAGACCTGTCTTCTATACACTGCACAACATAGCTGCCTTCAAGTATCATAGTGTATAAGGCTTTAAACCTGAGCTAAGGAATTTGTATTTTATTCTACAAGTATAAGAAGCCCCTAGATATTTATAACAGGAGAGCAAAATGATCACACCTATATATAAGAAAGATTATTTTGGCAAGTGTATGGGGAACAGACTGAAGAAGGGAGGGAGACTGGAAGCACAGATTCCACTGTGGTAGTCCTGGTGAGAATTGATAAAGGATAGCTTGAATAAGGGAGTGGTTTCTGGGTTCATTTGAAATCATATATCTAGAAAAAACAATTAATTTTTGTAGCTTGGTTCATAAGGCTACTATTGTGTGTATGAATATGTACATGTTTGAATAAATCCCACAAACCTATAACAAACCATACAACATAATTTAAGCAACACTATATTTAACCCCCTCGCCCAAGGATTTCTCATCCTAATGGGTGGATACAGAATAGTCCTATTTTGATGGGTCATTTGACCTTAATTCAGAAGAACTTAATGTTTTTTGTGTCTCATGGATCCCTTTGAAAGTCTGGTGAAATCAATGGACCCCTTCTCAGAATCATATATTTAGATGTACAATTTAAAACACAGAATTACAAGCCATTCTCCAATTGATAAATGGTCAAAAGATATGAACATACAATTTTCAGATGAAGAAATTGAAACTATTTCTAGTCACATGAAAAAGTGCTCCAAATCATTATTGACCAGAGAAATGCAAATTAAGACAACTCTAAGATACCACTACACACCTGTCAGATTGGCTAAGATGACAGGAAAAGATAATGACTAATGTTGGAGAGGATGTGAGAAAACTGGGACACTGATACATTGTTGGTGGAACTGTGAACGGATCCAACCATTCTGGAGAGCAATCTGGAACAATGCTCAAAAAGTTATCAAACTGTGTATACCATTTGACCCAGCAGTGTTTCTACTAGGCCCTCTATCCCAAAGAGATGTCAAAGGAGGGAAAGGGACCCACATGTGCAAAAATGTTTGGGCAGCCCTTTTTGTAGTGGCCAGAAATTGGAAAGTGAAAGGATGCCCATCAATTGGAGAATGGCTGAATAAATTATGGTATATGAATGCCATGGAATATTATTGTTCAGTAAGAAACAGCCAGCAGGATGATTTCAGAGAGGCCTGGAGAGATTTGCATGGACTGATGCTGAGTGAAATGAGCAGAACCAGGACATCATTATACATGGCAACAACAAGTCTATATACTATGATCAATTCTGATGGACATGGCTCTCTTCAACAATGAGATGTTTCAAACGAGTTCTAATTGTTCAGCGATGAAGATAGTCATACACATCCAGAGAGAGGCCTGAGGGAACTGAGTGTGAACCACAACACAGCATTTTAACACTTTCTGTGAATATTTTCATGCATTTTGTTTTCCTTCTTAGGTTGTTTTTTTTTCTCTCTCTTTCTAGATCTGATGTTTCTTGTGCAGTAAGATAACTTTATAAATATGTACACATATATTGGATTAGTCATATAATTTAACATATTTAGCATGCATTAGATTACCTGTCATCTAGGGGTAGAGGGTGAGGGGAAGGAGGGGAAAAGCTTGGAACCAAAAAAAGTTTTGCAAAGGTCAATGTAGAAAAATCACTCATATGTTTTGTAAATAAAAAGCTTTTTATAAAAAAAATAAATAAAACACAGAATTATAAAGGAAGCCAATTATGTTGAAATAAAACTATCTTTTGGAAAAAAACATTTTTGGATCTCAGGTTAAGAACCCCTGACTTAAGGGTGTACTTTCTCTTACCTAAGATAAAGGGGAAAAAACAAATAAACAACTTAAATTCCTCTGAATGTTGTAGTTTTTTCAACACAAACCAGACTTTCAGGAAGAAGGGAGCAGACTCCATAGGAAGAAAGGCTTTGCATGGATAACAGTAAGAGGAAAGTTCTAGGAGATAACCCAATGTGGCACTTTTCACAGGTGTGTCTGGGATGCTAAGTGAAACACAGGAAGCAACATGCTTTCCGGGAGGTGCCCTGAATGACTTTGACAGAGGGCCTTGTTTCCCTTATGCCTACACCTGTACCAGTTTCAACTGGAAGTTGCTATTTCAGGTAAGTTTGCTGCAAGCCCCCACACAGGTTGAATCTAGCTCCCTAACAGTACTAGTTCAGCCGTGTTGGAGATAATCACTGGTATTAAAAGCTGGCATCTGTATTGGGAAGTTTCCTGCATGCATCCTCTCACCCTTACCAAGGCAATGAAAGTAATTCTCTTAACAAGCTGCCAAGTCTACCAGCCAAATAAACTTGCTTGTCTTCAAAATGAAATCTAGACATTCATATGGGATTCATCCTTCTCCCCCGACACAACTCAACCCCATGCAGTCCTGGACCTTTGCCCAGGGGTCTGACTGATCTCATAAGAGAGGGCCCATGGATAGCTCTAATGAGGTGACATTTCCTGTTGCTGAAACTCCATGTCTTGAAGCCAAACCAAACAATGTTTAAACTCTTTGGAAACTAGGCTGGGATTTCTATCTCTCCCTTTCCCTTCCTCTGTCCCAATCCCTATTCCCACTCCCTCTTCCATGTATTGCACTCTATTCTAATCTAAAGATGAAGTATAGGTATCACATGGTAAGATATATCTTATAATAAGACAGAAAGTACCCTCAAAATCTTGGAACAACATAAGTTTGGAATAACAATTGTGTTCAGAGACATACAGAAGAAAAAAGATTAGTTGGGAAATTATTTTGAAAAAGAATCACTTATTTGGGTAGATTTATAGGGAGACCTTGGTAGAAGCATTGAAGAAAGAAGAAAAAAAGCAAAAACTAAACCAAAACATTGCATTTTCAAAGTTGTTCAGCACTGGAACTGGAGGCAGTGAAAGACAGAGGCAGAAATAGGAAAAAAAGCCAATCACATTATTTAACCATGGTTGATAGTCTACTTGAAATTATATTACTTTCATGTCACAAGATCATAATTGATCTTACATTCAGGTGCCCTCCAAAAGGAACTGAGTAGAAATATGCAGATCCTGAATTTAATTTTTTTAATATTTTATTTTGAAGAAGCAGAATAAGAGAAAAGAAAAACAGAAAAGCAATAGAAAACAAAATGAAACAAAATAAAAGAGAACATTGTCATATGCCCAGTAGAACATCAGGGAAGATTCAAAATATATAGCAAAAAATATCATTTTAAGAAGGTGTGTGTATGTTAGTAAAAGAAATTATATTCATGAGTGTTTGTCTTTACTTCTTTGTAAAATTTTTTGTTCTTTACTGTGTAACTTTTTTATATTATTCTTTTCTCCCTACTTTCATTTCCTTCCCCCCTCCCCAGCAGGCTACTGTTAAGAAATGACACACACACACACATATATATATATATATATATATACATGTGTAGATATATGCATACATACACACATATCTCATTTTTATCCCCCCACCACCTCCAAGCTACAGTTAAGAAAAGATATATTTATGTAAACATATGTAGATATATACATACAGACAGACACATACACACCCATTTAGGATACAAGTCTTTTCTATCTTTCTTATCCCTGCTAACACTTTCATTAAATTCTGCTCCATAACCTTCCTCTCTCTCCCCTTCCCCCTGGGATCCTTCCCTTGTCTGGTTCCCTCACCTTTTGCTTCCCTATCCACCCATCCCTCCCCCTCCACTCCTCCTTGTTTCTTTATGGATCTGGAGGATGCTATATGTACAGTTGCCTATTAAACTCATTTCTGATGTGAGTAGGTATTCAGGAGTACTAGCTCTTCTCCCTCTCTAAAGCCTCTGTGTTAATTTTCCTCTGCAGCTCATTTGTATAACATGATTATTATTTTATTCTTTACTCTGCCAATCTTTCTTTTGAGCTACTCTATTGTTGATGTAAATCTTAAATATAAAGTATACATTTCCCATGTAAAAAACATAAATAATTTGTCCATGTTTAAATAGTTTGTCCATGTTGAGTTCCATCTTTCTCTTATATGTTGAATTTTCTGTTAATTTCAGGTTTAGTTGATAGAAAGTCCTGAAAATCTGCAAGTTCATTGAATGTCCACTTTTTTTAAAATTCAAAATTATAGATAATTTTGCTGGATAGGGTATTTTTGGCTACAGGTATAGTTCTTTTGCTTGTCTGTATATAAAATTCCAGTACCTGCAATCTTTTACTGTAGTTGTTAAGTCTTTTACAATTCTATAGCACTAAAGATGTTGCTGGATGACAGAGTTATCTGTTCAGAGATGAGACTTAAATCCAGGTGTTTCTAGCTCTAATATTAATTCTATCCACTATGCTATAGTTGATTTTAATAGACTTAAAAACTGCTATATTACACTGGTCAATTGACCTTGAATAAAAGGTGAGGAAAAGAACCTACCTCTTGTTTGAAAAGGTGGGAGAGTATGGGTGGAGAAAATCATCTAATCTGTCAGATGTGGTTACTGTGTTGATAGACTTGTTTTCTTTGTTACAAGGGAAAAAAGCTCTTGATGGGAGGAGTATATTGAAAGTAAATGATAGAAAAATCATTAATTAAACATTCTTTGAATAATCATTTGGCTACTTTGGATGGATTACTCATGCCCAAGTTTCTCAACAACCAGATGAATTAGTACATGTTCAAATTTCTTGTAAACAATTTTGAAATTATATTTGGTGAAAATTAAACAAAAATAAATTTGACCAAATCATTGATGTTTTGTCCAACTAACTTTCAGCACAATAATTTCTGTATAAAATAGACATTGTAAAAAATACAACCCACTTTCATGATTCAGGAGGGAAATATTCTCCATCTTCAGATGTTAAAAAAACCATTTGTTTTTTAATCTCCAGCAGTGATGAAACACTGTGGGTGAAGAGGAAGTAGTTTTTGGTTTGTCCATGACCCTAGAGAACCAAAGATAAAAATGTTGCCCACCTCTTGACAAAGAAATGATGGACCAAAGATGCACATTTTTGGATATGGCTAATTCATCCAACTTTACTATGCCTGTTTTTTACAGACATTTTATTTTTTATTGTTTTCTTTTCTTTTCCCCAAAGGAAACACCAGAGGGAGAGAAAATAATTGCTTGCTAATTTAATTAAAATAAATAAAAGAGTCTTCAGTGCCAGCTCTGCACTAGGACCAGTTCAACCAAGGAAAACAGGAAGTGTTTTTAGAGGGAGCTGTTTTAGGACTTTATGTGCCAGGTTTCAAGAATGATTTCCTTTTAATAATAAGTAGAATTTTGATGAACTCTGGGTACCCCCAATTTGTCATTGGACCTTACTATTATAAGGAATTATGACATCCAATAATGTATAATAAAGAAAAAGAAAAAAATAAAAAAAGTCAACATGTGCTTCCAGAGGTTAACAAAATGTGGCATCAAGACAACATTATACTCCATAGAAGGGGAAATAGTGACAGTGGTTAATTTTCTAGAGTCATTTCTCAATGATGTTCTATCAATGAAACAGGATGTTGGTGCTTAAGACTCTCCAGTGGTACACCCTTCTCATTGTGCACATAAATTCTTCATAAAACATGTTTTGTGGACATCTTTAACTCAACAAGTCCAAAATTAAACTCATCATCTTTTCCCCAAAACCTTCTTTTTTAACTTTCTTATTATTGCTGTATAACCAATCAATTGCCAAGCTGTGCTTTTTTTTCTTCTATTTTCATGATGTCTCTTACATATGTCTCTTCCAATACTGTTACCATCCCAATCCAGGCCCTTATTACTTCATGTCTGGATGATACAAATTGGCTATTGTTTGGTGTCTTCCTCAAGTCTCTTTCCCATTCCAGTCCATTTTCCTTTCAGGTATGAAAATGATCTTCCTACAGCACAAGTCTGAAAATGCCATACATACACCTTTCCAATTCTACAAACTCCAATAGCTCCCTATAATTCCATGATCAAATATAAAATCTTTGCTTGACTTTTAAAGCTCTTCATAGTTTTGCCCCTTCCAATCTTTTCACTCTTTTTATACCTTATTGTCTGTCACATAATCTATGATTCGGTTACACTGCTTTCCTTGCTGACTCTCACACAAGATGGTCCGTCTCCTGACAATGAATTTTCACTGACTATGTCCATACTTTATATGTTCTGTTTCTTCATCTATGCTTCATGACTTACCTTCCTTCCTTTAAATTTCACCTAAAGTTCTACTTCCTACAAAAAGTAATTTCTAGTCTTCCTTAATCTAACCTGTCTTTTAGAGATTATCTCTATTTTGGGGCAGAGACAAAATGGAAGAGTGAAGGCATGGATTATCTTCATTTTACCCTTTCTATTTCTTATTTGTACTTACTTGTTTGCATATTGACTCCTCTATTAGACTGTGAACTCTTTCACAGTTATTTCATAGATATTTAAAACAGATGTTATTTTTATGTGTATTTTTTGTCTCCTGAGCATGTGGTCTATTGTCTGGCACATTTCTAGGCTCTTAATGCTTGTTGATTTACTTTGATTTGATTAAAGGATCTATTCAATGTACTCGTGGTCTTTCTTTCTCAGTTTTTAATTTTTTGTCAAGGATACCAGTGTGATACTGGAAATATTCATAAGTTATTACAGTCTCATTTAATTTCCTTTTCTGGTGATATATTACCTCAGTGATGTCACTGGAATTATTTTCAGTAAACTAGCCATCTTTGATAGCTGTTGCAGTCTTGATCCATCATTGGTCCACTTTAATACTGAAGAAAGAGATAATGACAAAGAATATTTTGTTAGAAGTAAACAGATATAGATCTCTTGAGCAGAGGCAGAGCCAAGATGGCGGAGTGAAAACGTGACTCTGTGTCCTCCTCCGATCTTCTCTCCAATCAACAATAAAATAAGCCTCTGAACTGATCTTCAAGTCAACGAATTCAGAAATATTTGGACAAGGCTGGCAGATATCTCTAAAGAACTTCATATCAGGTCTGTTTAACTCAAGCAGAGGGGTAAACAGTTTACTCGGTGCAGGCAGGAAGTGAGGGTGGGCCTCAGCTCAGCGTGGCAGAAACTCCAAACTCCAAACTCCTGGAGTTTATCTGAGGCACTCGGGACACTCTGCCCTGATTGGGGGCAGATATTCTGGCAGATTTGCCTTTTTTAAGGAGTAATTCGGGCACAATCCTAGGCCCCATCAGGCAAAGTCGTAGCCCCACTGGCCCAGCACCTTAAGTTAATTAGTGGAATTGCCCCAGGGCAAACTACCACAGCCACGGCTTCTCTAGCCTTAAACAGACCCCCGCACTGCCTAAAAAAATGAAGAAGCAAAAGAGAGCTCTCAACATAGACAGCTTCTATTGAGAGAAAGAAGGGCAGACCCCATATCCTGAGGTTTCTTTAGACAAAACAACTCCAGAGGAAGTCATCAAGGACCATCACTGGTCCCCTTTTCAAAAGGGCTTTCTGGAAGATTGTATAAAGAATCTCAAAAGAGAGCTGGAGGATAAATGGGAAAATAAACTGAAATCAGTGCAAGAAGGATATAAAGCCCTGCAAAAGAGATATGAAAAAGACACCAATTTATTGAAAAATAAAATTAGTGAAGTGGAAAAAGAGTGCAATGAACAAAAAAATTCAATTGGACAGTTACAGAAAGAGCTAAAAAAGGTAACTGAAGAAAACAACACTTTAAAAATAAGAATTGAACAAATGCAAGTGAATGACTGAATAACACTTCAAGAATCAGTCAAACAAAAACAAAAAAAAAGAAAAAATAGAAGAAAATATGAAATATCTCCTAGGAAAAACAACTGACTTGGAAAATAGATCTAGGAGAGACAATCTAAGGATTATTGGACTTCCTGAAAGCCATGATGAAAAAAAGAATCTAAACACTATCTTCCAGGAAATCTTGAAAGAAAACTGCCCTGAGGTTGTAGAATCAGAAGGCAAAATCACCATTGAAAGAATTCACCGATCACCTCCTGAAAAAGACCCCAAAATTAAGACCCCAAGGAATATCGTGGCTAAATTTCAGGACTATAGCACCAAGGAAAAGATTTTGCTAGCAGCTAGAAAGAAACAATTCAAATACCAAGGATCAATAATTAGAATCACACACGATCTGTCAGCCTCCACATTGAAGGATCGAAGGGCCTGGGACCACATAGTCCGAAGGGCAAAGGAACTTGGATTACAGCCAAGAATAACCTATCCAGCTAGAATGAGCATTACTCTCCAGGGAAGAAGATGGTCATTTAATTATATAGATGAATTTCACCTATTTCTAATGAAAAGACCAGATCTGAACAAAAAAATTGACCTCCAAACACAGAACTTAAGAGAAGCATAAAAAGGTAAAAAGGAAAGGACTCTTGAGAACTTTATTTCTATTATGGAGATACTTAAAGTTTGGGGGTATAATTAACTAGATATTATTTTGATAATATGAAAAAGAAAACTAGAGGGGAAAAGGTTGTCATATTGGGGAAAAGAGGGAAAAGGTGGTAAAATAAGATTTTTTTAAAAAAGAGGTAAAAACAAGATAATATCTCATGAAGAGGCAAAGAAAACCCAATATAATTGAGATAAAGAAGGGAGGGAGATGAGCATTGTGTAACTCTTACTCTCATCAGTTTGGGCTCTAAAAGTGTATATCAAACATTTGATTTCACAGAGAAACTTGTCTGTTGCTAGAGGGAAGTAGGAGGGAAAGGAGGAAAAGAAAGGGATAAACTAATAGAAGGGAAAATAGAAGAATCAGGGGAAAGGAGTAAAAAAAGGGGGAGGGGATCTAAAGGGTGGAGGATTGTTTGGGGGAGGGGGTCATCAAAAGCAAAATACTGAGGAGGGGGGAAGGGAGAAAGGGGAAAGGAAAGGGAAAAACATAACTTGGGTAAATAAGATGGCAGGAAATAAAGAATTAGTTATTCTAACTGTGAATGTGAATGGGATGAATTCTCCCATAAAGCAGAAGTGGATATCAGACTGGATTAAAAACCAGAATCCCACAATATGTTGTATACAAGAAACACATCTAAAACATAGTGACATATAGGATGAAGGTAAAAGTCTGGAGCAGAACCTATTATGCTTCAGGTGAACAAAAAAATTAGGGGTAGCAATCCTTATCTCAGATCAAGTAAAACCAAGATAGATCTAATCAAAAGAGATAAGGAAGGAAATCAAATGTAAAATAGAATTGATCATACTTGCACTATTAACAGGATAGAGTTGTGAAGAAAGTGCTTTGTAAACATATCTTTCCATAAATGTGAATATGATACTGCCCAACCAGGCCAAGAATACAATCCAAGAGGATAAATTCCAGCCTGAAAGGAGGAACTAAATGTTTATCCTGGAGAGAAACTTGAAAGGGAACATGATAGATGTCTTTACGTATCTGAAAGGTTGTCTCATAGACGAGGGAATTTTTTTTTTTCCTGTTTGAACACATGGGGCAAACCCATAGGGGAATCATGGAGGAAAATTTATTCATGATACAAAGAAATGATTATTCAAAAGTTGGGAGGCAGTGCATTTCTCTTCACTCAAGAAGTTAGAAGACCATTTGTCAAGGATACTGAAGAGAGGATTCTAATTCAGATACGAGTGAGACTCAATGATATCTGAAATCATAACCTTTGCCAAAATCGTCCATCGACTAGACACTCAAATCTAACTGACTTAGCCTATTGATTCAATAAATATTAATGACCTACTGTATGTAGGTCATTGTGACACTAATAGAAGAGATGATAAAATTTAGATAATATATGATTTTTGACCTTATGGAATTTTCTATACAGAATTGAAGGCATTCAAAACCTTCTTTAATTTGGCTCCCATTTCCAGTTTTATTACTTCCAATTTTCCCCAAACATAGCTTTCTCTATATCCAGATTATTTTTAATTACTGCCCATAAACATTCCTAATTCATTTTTATTCCTCAGTCATTGAGATTTTCATACTCTTTCATATGTGTGTATGTACATTTATTCCTTTTTTTTCTCTGATCAGAATGTGAGCTTCTTGAGGACAAGCACTGTGTTTTTGTCTTTCTTTGTCTTCCTAGTGCTTAGTATTGTGTCTTATATAGAACAAACATTTAATTAATTCTAATTGACTTACTCCAAGTTCTTTATAGCAATTAGCAAGTCATTTTGTAGGACAACAGGTCAATCATTTATCAGGTATATTATTATGAAGATGAATATTGATGTCTCTTCAAATTCACTATATGATTCTTTGAATTCTACTAAAATCTGGGGCACCAATTGCTTATAGGCAGGGTCTTTTATGCCTCAGGGGCAAGGAAGCCATACCAATAATTCAAGCTTTATTTCTCAAGGTCCACCAATTCTGAAGGACAAGCTTACTACTCACATAAAGGGAAAAAAGATTAATTTATACAATGTAGTCATGTTGTCTACTATATCATGTCCTCATGTGAAATGTTCTCTTTGTTACACTTTTCTTAATTGATTCCAGCTTACCTTTCAAAGACCAATTGAAATATAGCTTCCTCTGGGAAGCCTTCTTTGCCTGTAGTTTTACACCATTCAATTTCTAATGTTCTCCATATATACTTTTTTATCTGGCATTTTCCTATTCTAATATTGTTAGATATGTCTTTATATGTATGCCTCTTCAAATACATTATGGTTTCCTTGAAGAACAATAGCATTCTGTGTCCTCCATTTTACTGTTATATCAAAAGTGATCAAGTTATACTTGACTATTTAACTGACTTTTCTATGGTTGTGGAACCTTAACAAAGATTAAGAATGAAATAAATGAAAAAGCATTTATAAAGTGTTTACTAGGTAGCAAGAGCTATTATAAGTCCTGGGCATACAAAAACAAAATTGAAGACAGATCCTTCCATCAAAAAATTATATTCTAATAGGAGGAAACAAAAACTATAGAGTACTGGCCTGGGATGCATATTTTCATTTACAAAGATACAGGGATGATAAATGGAACTATAATTGAATAGATTGGTGTGTTCTTTTTTAGTAGAATTAATGGTACCAATTTGACTGTAGTTCACAAATTGAGTAGGATAAAGAATAGAGGGGCAAAGGTTAGATATGTAGTGATTGAACAAAAGTTAGCTTAAATGTAAAGTATAGCATGCCAGAAACTGGTTGAGATAATATGGGGGAACTACATTTGGAGCTCTCAAATCAAAACAATGAAACACCAGGGTGAGAATTCCAGAATTTAAAATCCCAATTCTTTTAAAAATTATTCTCTGGTTTAGATGGCAAATTGGCTAATGAGAAGATGATTGTGGAATAAAGTACCATAATCTGTGAATCCTATGATTCAGAAGGATAAAAATGACAACAACAACTGATACTATCTATTAAAATTTCTTTTTTTATAGAACCAAAGACCAATTTTCCCATATTTTTAATGTCTTGGTCTCTTGTAAAAAATAGCTAACATAATAACCAGTGAAGCTGTTAGTTGGTAACATTGGTGAAACTAATAATAGACCTTCCACTTTTTATTTAGAAAATATTTTTCCAACATTATTTTTTTGTTCTCCACTTTAACCTATTGACATATTCAGGCTGTGCTTTATGATCCAAATTTTATGGATGAAAAAACCAAAGTTCAGAGTGGTGATGCAATTTCTCCAGGAACCAAACTTTTGATGCCAGTTTAAGGTACTTTTTTCCCCTTGGTATTTTCAGTATCACTTGCTCACACAGGTAAAGAATTGATGAAGTTAAAAAGTTAGGGGCTTTTTAAAAACACAAGGCCCTCCCGTCTTCCTATTCTGATCCAATCAAGAAAAAAGGATTAAGGGTGGGTAGGACTTAACTTTAGCTTTTTTGGCCCAAAGAAAACTTCATAGATGTCTTAGCTGCAAAGGCTATTGTGTTGGAATCATCACTGAAACTACTAATAGAGTCTATTAGTTTTCCAGAGAAATGGAGACCTTCCTTGTGAAAACTGCACATAATTGTCTCCATATAGCATAGACTGTGCAAAGGCCAGATGTTTTAAAAATATATATTCAATTTCATTTCAATGATTTTATCAGCATAAGGAGTGGTATTTAGACTCTAATATTCCCTTTCCATTCAACAAATATTTATTTAATGCATAACTATTTAAAACATAAAAAATAGTAAAAATCAGTAGTATACAAATCCTTTCTTCCTGTTGATTTAAAAAAACAAACAAAAAAAAATGTTTCTCCTACTTGTCCAGAGACTGAAGATTTCTTTTTCTTATTATTATCTTTCTTTTTACATGCTTTTCATTTCTGATCATATCCCCACTTCTCCCACCTCCCATCAATGAAGCTCTTCTTTGTTATTAAAAAACAAAACAAAATAAAACAAAAAAAACAATTTGGCAAAAGAAAAAAATTGACAAAACTTAAAAAAAAGGTGCATCAAATCTGACAGCAGATGCAATATCACAGAACCTTGAATTCCAGTCCTATAAAAGGAGACACTTTGAACAATCTTTATCTTTTTAAAAATACACTTATAGGAGTGAAACTGCAAACAGAATGAAGAGAATTTCATGAACTTATAATTGAACACAGCTTTGTGTGTTAAGAATATACGGTTGCTGGTAGCCCTCAAAATATTGCCTTCATGTTGAAAAGAGTGGAATAACATTCAAAACTGAAAAAGATATCCAAGAAAGGCTACTAGAAAATTCCAATATTACCACTTTTATACCTAGGATCCATCTGTTAAGACTCTCCTTTGAAAGACTTTGTGGAGGTTGATGAAAACCACAGAACATTATCTGGAAAGAGCAGCATATGGAGGTCATTGGAATCTGTGCATATATACTCCATGACAATGATGACCTTTGACAAACCAATGTCTCCTATCCTTCATACCTTTCTTGAATATTAATAACCAGAGAATACTCAAAAACCTATGACTATTTGAACTTCTTTCAAAAATTCTTAAACAGCTAAATTTGTAATTATACAGTTATAGAACCAGGACTCAAATCCCAGTCATCCCAATTGGAACCCAGGTCTCTTTCTGTTCTTGTTAATTAAATGGTCATGAGTGTTCCAACAATGATATCCAAGAAGCTCAATGAGGTGAAATGTCTTGAGAATATGAAAATACTACAGGTCTTGGAGTCAGAAGACATGAACCCAATTCTCTCATGCTAGGAATGTAACTTCTAAGCAAGTCATTTTTATCTCTGTCATTAATTTTACCACCTCTTAACTCAAGGTTGTAGTGAAGATTTAGAAGCCTTAAATTTTATAGTCCAGTGAGCCATTACTATAATTATTATTTCTTGGATCTCATTTACATCTTTTCCAATAAGATTTAAATAGAAATAGTACTGGCAAGTGCTTCTCCTATTATTATTATTTTTTTTGCTTTTAATATCCACATAAAAGTGCATAAGGTTAATTTCTTTGAATGTTAAATAAAATTATTAGATGCAAGATCATGTTTTGTAGACTCACTTCAAGCATACTTAGTAAAACACCAGTGATATATAGGATGAAAGGAATAGCATGTGTCTCATTCTGTTCCCATGTGATTTTGATTTTCTCCACAAGATATTCATATTTTAGAAGATTTTCATTCTGTGTTAAATTAAGAGATTGTATATATTTGGTACAGTGACATGTTTTCACAATATTTTCTTCTCCCTGCCTTGGTTTGATAGAATTGTCCAGCAATTGTAGACAACCTCTATCTGCAATGGTGGTCTAATTCCAGTATTGATTAATTTTTCCATAATATTTCAAAGATTGTCTTTGTAGAGTAAGGGTTTGTTTTTAGTCTGCTCATAAAAAGTATGGAACTTCTACATCAAATCATATTGTAGCAAGCATTTAGTTGGAAATATCTGTTTAGCAGCACAAAGGGATAGGCCACATGGTTCCCACTGTTCCTTCATACATCCACCACAAATTACACTTTTCTCCAGGATAAAACTTCCATAATTTGAATGGCAATGAATTAATCCTGGGGCACTAACATAAATTCTTCCATTTCCATTAACATATCCTTATGACTCAGCCATTTGTTGACATATTTTTGATGGAGTTTATGTGGATGTTGTTCTTGGAGCAACTTTAGATTCCATTCTTGAATTTTGTTTTCTCATATGTACCAACAAAAGACAAACCATATTGATTACATTCAACAAATCTAATTAATGGTGGATATTTGTTTTTATCCTTGTCTCCTATTTGGTAAAATGTCTGCTTCTGTGTGCATTATTGATCTGCTCACCATGTACTTTAAGGATGTCTATCAATCTTCTTCCTCTATTTTTTATATGTCAGAAGTGTAATTCTTTCTATATCTACCTTAATCCTATTCTTCTCTTTTCCCCTGAGGCTATTGGGGTTAAGTGACTTGCCCAGGGTCACACAGCTAGGAAGTATTAAGTGTCTGAGACCAGATTTGAATTCAAGTCCTCCTGACTTCAGGACTGGTGTTCTATCCACTGTGCCACCTAGCTGTCCCTTATGTTTACCTTAAAATTTAGGAAATTCTCTTGTATAAATACTGTAGAGGTTTTTCTTGGGATAACTTCCAAATTTTTTAATGTTTATTTTATAGTTTTAAAAAGATTTTTTTCCAAATGTCACAATCCATTTTACAATTCTTACCAGCAAGTTTCTTTAAATATTGAACTTTGATTTCATAATGTAAGCCAGTCTCTTAACAAATTCAGACAGTTGATTAATGTACATCTTATACTCAATATAATTTTTCTGAAAAAAAAATTGTAGATCCATGCACCACTATGAAGTGTTTGAGCTAATAATTATGGATCTTATTTGGTCTTCCCATCACCCAGCATTTTTTTCCAAGAAATTAAGAATTTTGATTAGTCATAACTTTTATTACTCATTATATTAATGATCTGTAAGTTTACAGTTTCTCATGTAATCAAATTTGCATTTCCACTATTATGATCATAAAGATGATAATAAATTTCCCACAGTTCCCTTCTTCTGAGTTTTTCTTGTATTTTTGAGTTTTTTTTCTCAAGCCTTAGTAGTAAAATTTTTGATTTATGTTGAATTGTTATTGTGTTCTTTGTGCTACTTTCACTCCTTGAAGAGCCTTAACCTTTTAAAGATGATGATGATGATGATGATGATGATGATGACAATAATAACAACTAGCATTGATTCAGTACTTTAAGATTTGAAAAGCACTTTACAAATATTATCTCACTTGACTTTTTGATTGCTGCTTTCAATTGTTGATTGAAGGAATCCAGAGTTTCTGATACCTTTTTGTCTTTCTTTAATTTCTATTCTGTTGCCCCTAATTGGGCATTCTAGAATTCAAGTTATCTACTGTGTGTATAAACAAACTATTTAGTATCATCTTCTAACATTTTTCTATAGATTTCTGATGATTTTTCCAAACTGCTTCCAACTTAATGATTTTGGATATCTCTTTTAAAGGATGTTCCTTAATAATTCTACTTTGTCTTGTATGTTTGTTTTCACTTGTTCATTTTTTTGACCATGGAAACTGCTGCCATGCATAGTGATATATGTGCATCTTGAAATGCTTTTGTACTTTTGATCTAACACTATAATAATTGCTAGCATTTATATAGAACTTTATAAGGTTTACAAAATATTTTATAAGTACATGGTATGTTTGTGGATTATTTGAAATAATTTAGATGAAAATTTTTAAATGTTTACAATACAATTCAGATACCAATCACTATCCTCAAATAATAATAGCCACAAATTAAATAGTGCTTAATTTTTGCAAAACTATACACACACAAAAATACATACAACCCAATTAAGGGCAACAGAAAAGAAAAATAAGGAAAGACAAAAGAAAACAAAACCATATCAAAAACTTTTATTGTCATTATTGTCATTATCATACATATGACTACACTGGGAAGTCAATGCTATTACTATGTCCATTTTACATAGGAAAAACCTGAAGTGCACAGATGTTAGATGTCCAAGGTCTCAAATCCAGTAAGCTGTTGAGGTAGAATTTAAACTCAGATAACAACAGGAACAACAACAATATTGGGGGGTGGTGGATAGTAATGATAGAATAGCCAAGATAAGATACAGTGGGGATTTTGTGTGCCTTAGGACCAATATAATTGTTATGACAGTTGGTCAAAATGCCTGAAATATCAGGCAATTGGGCTCCAGAGACATCAATGATGAGTTGTCCATTCTAGGAAGTTTGATGAAACTGCTTGATGATGAAACTCTCAGAAATATGAGGCATCATAAATTTGGAAGTTGGCCCTACTTGAACTGTCATGATGATCAGCTTAACACAGAAGACAGTAAATTCATATTGGAGAGCATGTACTATCATATTGTAGAGTAATATAGGGGGGCTATGTGTGTGCCTAACAGAGAGGCAGGAACAGAAGAGACTCTTTGACCTCCTTACCACTTTTCCAAAGGAGAAATTAATTCCTATCAGGAGGAGAAGGAGAAAGTTGAGCTTAACTTCCCCAAAGAAAGTGTATATTAGGATAGAATTACATCTCTCTTCTCACTTCAGTAATATTAGTCTAGTAGAAGTGATTTAAAAGTTCAAGCTATATTCCAGATTACTATTCCTTAATGGGAAAAGGGGGTCCCAAGTCTTATATTTAAGGCTTGACTTCCTTTTCACCACTTGTTCATTTCACAATGATCACACATATCAACTGAACCCATTTATTCAAGTTGCTAACAACACAAGAAGCAGAGAAGATATGCACTGGAAAATATGTACCAGAAATACAGTTTGAATGAGTGCTCCCTTCAGGAGCATGATAACTCAGCTCAGCCAGGAGATTGTAGTTCTCATCCAAGGGGAAATTCCCTAAATTTTCTAGTGTAGTAAGCTGAAAATAAAGGCATGGTCTAGACTTCCAGCTCATTTCACATTGGTTTCTTTGCAGTATTTTCTCCTTTGTGGTTCTGAAGAGAAGATGAAATTCCTCAGGTCTTCTCTCTTTATGCAGCAGAACAAGAGAGACAGCTAATATTTGCTGATATTCCTTAGAGTTCTGAGAGTAGGGGTCTGGGTGTTGTCACAGAGTTATCTTATCATGGAAGGATGTTTATCAAATAAGAAGGTATTATTTCCTGAAGGAAGGAGGTGCCCCTCTGATAAATTTTAAGTAGATTTGAAAAGAATTCAGAATGTTCGGGGTTACATAAATTGAGCTGTCATATATGAAGACTTCTGAGGAAACCTTGCCCAGCAGGTAAGAAAGAAAACTCCTTGTTCCCTTAATTGGGTGTCATCTGTGGGGTTGGTACAGTTCCCATAAAGACGTTTGAAATTCACTAGGTCTCAGGTTTCACTGTAAACCCGAAACTCAGTCAGGTTCAACAAAAGTTTTGCCAAAGTTCATAAACTTTCAGGAAACTTGGGTTGAGGCTTTATTTTTTTAGTTTGTTTTTTTTTTTTTCCCTTGATAAGCCCGTTTATAATTTTTAACATGGTTATAGTGCATTTCACCTGGAATTCAGGGTTTCCTTTCTAAACACATGGATTCACACATCAAATAAGGATTTTAAAAAATATATCTATTCACTCACATGTACATATCATATGTATGTATATTTATTTATACATATACATATAGGTCAGTGTATTTTTCTTCATATTATTCATTATCATTGACTTCTAGCAAATGTTTACTAAACTTTTCTCCCACTCCCAACCTTTGAATCACTTGTGAAACCCACAGAAATCACATGCTTCCTCCATTCTAGATTGCCCTTGATATGATATTAGCCTTAAATTAATGATAATAATGGCATAGCTTAATAGGTATAGAAAAAGAATCATTATCAGAGCTATAATAGTGCAATACATCCAGGGTTTTACCCCTGGATGCTAAAATTTAGAACAGAAAAATATTTAAAAATAACTATTTGAAATAATGGTTTAATTTTAAAATTTGCAATATGTGCATTTTGTTAATGTATGCAATGCGGAGGTCAGGGAAACAACACAGATCAACACCTATATAGTAAGAAAATTTAAGTAAGAAGAAACCCCTTCATGTGAGGTTTCCACCCTCAAGTGAAATCCTCCAACTCCTGCTTTTCCTATTTCTACCCAGGTAGATATCTTTCACAGTAGTCTTTGTAGTTTTGATGTATCCAGGGGCTTTCCCCAGAAAGGGTTGGTATCCCATAATGTTTGTCTGCTCTGCACTCTCCTCCCTAACACACACTTTAAATAAGATCTCTCCCCTAGATTATTGATGTTGACCTCTATCACCAGCTCTTATCTTCATTTCCTGCTTTGTGACCCCTTTTCTATTCTCCCTTTTCTCCCACCCCTCCATTATTTTTAGGTTCCAAAATTGATAAGAATTATGGGGAGATGATGCTGATTTCTTAAAAATGGGGGCCAGTGGAGCACAATGTTTGGTAGATCCTACCACATGTGAGAAGACTTAGGCCTCATTAGGCCCCAAAATAGACTATATATGTCTATTGTTAGAGAAATACACAATCCAGAAAGTCCCCTCATCACTGGACAAGGTTGATGGATTTGTCTTTTCTTATAACTATTTAATTTATCTTATTATCTTTTGCTGCTGCTCAGTCATTTTTAGTCGTTTCTAACTTTCCATGAACCCATTTGGAGTTGTCAAAGTTATGAGTGTTTTTCATTTCCTTCTCTAAGTAATTTTATAGGTAAGGAAACTTAGGCAAACAAGGTGAAATGACCTTCCCTTACTAGCACAGAGTTGGTAAGTGTCTGAAGCCAGATTTGAATCCATGAAGGTGATTCTTCTTGATTTTAGGTCCTCAGTTCTATTTCTATGCCACTGAGCTGTCTCTATACTATCTAGTAAAGAATGAATGATAAGGCCACTTAACTTATGTGAGTGGAAGGTCTAACAACACTGGAAAAAAAAAGAAATAACAGACATAAAGAGGTGACATGATCAAACTTGTGCTTTGGCAGATGAATGGAGACTGTATTGGTGTAAGCAGAGACTTAAGGTAGACAGAACTACAAACACCTATTGCAATATTTTTGAGCAAGAGGTAATAAGGACCTGCCCTAGGGTGGAGACAGTATCAGATTAGAGAAGAGAGCATATATGAGTTGTTACAAAAGCAGTAATAGGAAAGTTGGGAAGTGAGAGGTTATCACATAGCAAGGAAGTGTAAAAAATGAGATCTGAATTGTCTTTTTGACTCTAAATACTCTGTATCACCCTCTACCTCCATATATTTTGAAAGTATAAGAGAATATGATTCTTGAGATTTAGAAAAACCAAATAATTGCAAAAATGAACAAATAAGAAAAATTTCTCCTCTGGTCTAAGGGGTGGACTCTCATTCCTTGTTCTTTTGTTCCCTACAAATAGCACACTTCTTGGCACATGGTAATTATTAATTAAATGCATAAACATTGATTTCCAATTACTAGTGAACCAGAGGCATGAATTAAATGCATATAATTTGTGACCATCTGTATCAATAACTATGCTATGTGCAAATGGTGGATATTTTCACCAATCCATATGTGTTTAGCAAGTCTTAGTGTAGCTTTAAACTTCTAAAACTCAAAATTGTCTAAAGACTTTGGGGATAAGTATTGATGTTTATAGATTTAAGACATTTGTTATTATATATAAATATGGAAATCCTGGGAATTTTTTGCCAAAATGTGTTTCCTTGTAAAATTAAGACATGTATTCTGAAAAAGTGAAAAGAAACTATGTTAGAAGATTCTGTATAAACTGGGAAAGGGGAGCAATTTTGTTGGAGTAGTGGAGAGTTGGGGGCTTTTGAGTGAAGTTGGGTTTGACAGAGAGGTCACAGTGAATTGGTATTAAGTACAGGGGCTAAGGAAAAGACCACTAGGAAACTCTTTAAGGCCAAAACCAACAAGGAGAAAGAGAAAACAGATACCTGGGTTACAACGCCCAATTGATGTAGAGATGACTGGCTGAGAGCCCATAAGTGGGAGAAAGGTGAGTCAGAGATTTCCTGTTGTCAGAGCCTAGGGGCACACTCACTAAGCACATGAAGCAAGTGTTCAGTTCTGGGTGACACATTTTTGAAAGGGCATACTACATAAACTGAAGAGTTTAGCTTTTTACCATATGCTCTATCAATTAAAAAATATCCAGGCAAAAGTCCCTAAAATGTGTATATGTATTTATAAATTATATGAATATACATTTAATAAACTAATAATATGCATTATAAAATGAATAAAAGTTTAAATTTTAAAAAAAGGATGAGATAAAAATGAAATAATTGATATTAGCATCAATAGAGTATCACTAGAGTTTACTGGTTAGTGGAGTGACATGGTCAGACCTACGTTTTAGGAAATTACCTCTGGAAGCTCTATGGAAGATGAATTGGAAAGGGAAGATACTTGGAAACCAATTCACAAACTATTGCAATAGTTCAGGTGAGAGATAATGAAGACCTGAATTAGGATGGTGATTGTGGGAGTAGAAAGTAGATGATATTTATGAAAAATGTCATGAAAGCAGAATTGAATAAGGGTGAGAGAAAGTGAAGAGCAAAGGATAATTCTTTTGTTGTGATTGTGGGATGACTGGGAGTATGATGATGCCCTCCTAGTGATACCAAAATTCAGAGAGAGGTGGGTTTAAGATAAAAGATAATATAATTTGATCTGCAATGGATGCAACAGCCTATCTGGGCCTTCTTCTGTTATGCAATTCCTTCTATTCTACAAAAAATGAAAAGGAAAAGACAAAGTTCCCTCACTGGCTACTGTTCATGAGCATAATGGGAACAATCTGTGATGACAGGGTAGGAAATGAATTTTTTCTTGGCAGTTGCCACTTTAGAATCTTGAATTATTATTAGGTGAAATAAACTTGCATTCACTGTTATAGAAGAGAGAGGCCATGCCTAAAGATCATGCCATACAAGGATCAGGCAAAGGAATTAGGATTATACAGGCAGGAGGAGAGAAGATTTCAAACATAACAGTCAGATTCATGAACTGGATGATTTTTCATGTGGAAGAAGGATTAGATTTGCTATTTTTAGTGTAAGATTAAAGCTCCTTGTGAAGAAAAAAAATAATCCCAAAAGATAACATGCTCAAAAGCAATGTAGACTGCATTATAAAGTAATAGATTCCCCACAAATAGAAGTCTTCACTTGGAGGCTGAGATTGTAGATTTATAATCAGAGAACATGGATTTAAACATTACTTGGGCTATTCACTATCATAAGACCTTCAACAAACCACTTAATATCTTGGTAGTTTTTTACACTTATAAAATAGAGGCATTGGTCTAGGTGAGATTTAAGGTTCTTTTCAAAAATATAAAATACTTTGAAAATCCTACAGAACTATCCAAATACTAGTTATTATAGTTGTTGTTACAATTGTAGCTCTAAAGTTTTAAAGTTTGACCTCTGAGATCTCTTCCAGTTGGGAATTGGGAGAAAAGTATGAACTTCTATTGCTGCTAAGATAACAGTTCGACATTTAGGACAAAAATGGACAAAAACTAGAGTTTACGTAGGAGACAATCTTGTTACAAAAGTGAATAGAATATGTCTGAAATATAAACCTTCTTTCAACTGGTGCATGGAGAGAATGAAAGGACTGTCCAGTAAGGACCCAGACCTTGAAGCATACAGTTTGTGCAATATATCCCACCTGATTCCAATCAAATTTGAAGAGGTTTGATGAATCTATGGCTACAGATGACTGAGATGGGGGAATCATGTTAACAAAAACAAAACAAAACCTTCTCATTGGTCTTTGAACTTTAGTGAGTGGGAATAAATATAAAAGATTTGAATCATTCATCTTTTCCTTAGTTGTTTTCAAGTGAGGAGGTTTGTGGGATGCCCATTTCCCACTTGGTCTATTTATGGTGTTTCCTTATCTTAGGTGAACAGCAATATGGAGATGGGACAGACTAGGTCATGGAATTTTAAGCTTCTACAGGTCAGAGGAGCCATCAAAGATCTCAGAAATTTGAGTTGTTATCATAAACAAGAAACTAATAATGGTAGCAATGGTTTAAGTGAAGAGCAAGCCCTAAGGAGCTGCATCTTTGATCCAGCCCAGCAGTGGAATGATCAATTAACCAAGAGAAGGCATATTGAGAATGCCTAATGCAGTTGAATTGAATTTATTCATTAGTCACATTACATCCCCAAATTATTTGTAAAGGACTACTTGAAGGTAAAGCAAACAGGAGTTATGAGTTAACTTTCTGCCCTGCATATTCCCAACATAGACATTTTCCTATTGTTATGCTTTGTTCCTACTCCTCAAAAGAACCGTGTATGCATAGAGGTGAAAGCATTCTTCTAATTTAATAAGATAGTTTTATAATTTCTCTCTTTGTTGAATCTTCCTCTCATGAAAGCTAATGAATATCAACTGATTAATTGATAAGTTTGGAAATCTCATCTGGTGGGAGCTTTTCAATAACACTGACAAGAATTAAGGGATCCTTAATCCTGGAAAGAAGGCTAAGTAGGTGATAAAATAGAGAATAAGAATTAGAGTCTAGAAAACCTGAGTTTGAGTCCTGACTTTTAAAATTCCTAGTTGTATGACTCTGAGTAAGTCACTTAATCTACCTGTGACTCAATTTCCTCATCTATCAAAAGAAAATAACAGAATTTATCTAGACAAGGAATAATATTAACCATCACTTGACATAGTGAATTGTGAGAATCAAATGAAATAACATATGTAAAATACTTTAAGAACCTTAAAGGATATAGGAATTTCAGTTATTATTCTTATTGCTATTATTTCTGGCTCAAGATATTAAATCTTTAGTCTCTTAGGTTATTTTTATGTTCCTAAGGAAGCTTCATTTGCCATTACAGTAAATAATAAAGGTAAATTGTTAGAAAATTAATCATATCAACCATAACAAGATAATAAGTAATAAAGATATTACAAAAATAAGTTGGCATTAACCTTGTGATTTCAGTAATAGGTTCCATGATTTTTGTGGGCTGCAATTTTTGACAGTTTTTTGGAGGGAAGTAACCCTTTTTTTCAATTTCACATGGTAGGGAAGTTAAACAGGGCAAATAGAGACTCTAGTAGAGATTCTTTTGCTTTCATCTTTGTTTCCCTGCCTTCCTCTTCAATGTCTAAAGCCCTTCCATTGGTTCTAAAACACTCATCCTGTAGCAATTTAGACATGTCAAATATGGAGTTTACCCCATGGCAGTTAGTGGAACCCCCACTACTAAAGGGTTTAAGACCTGTCAGTCAGGATAAGAAAAGGGGGCAGCTGTGGAGAAATAGGGAGCCTAGGAGGCAAGAAATTAGAGGAGGGAAATGAGAAACAGAGTGCAGATTAAAATTAATTAATACAATACAAGAGGGCTAACGTGACTAAAAGATGACAGCTTATTAATTTTTTGCAAGTCTCTTCAACCCCTCAACCACAAAATAGAGAAATTATCTCCAGATATAGAACAATTAAGTTTGGTTCCACAGGATAAAAAGACATAGCCCTCAGACGAGGCAAACCCCCCAGATTTAACACCTGAAAAATTTAATATTTAGAACTATCTTTAGCACCCTATACCTCATCCATCTCAATATACTCATGACAAAGAGCACAACCTACAATCCAAAATGATAGGATCCAGCAAAAAGAACTAACTCTGAATGAACAAAGGAAACAAAAGGCATCAATAAGGGAAACATTTGAGATATTCTTGAAGGGGGTTCAGAGGTAAGTTTACAGAAAAACAGATTGTTTGATTGCAAAATCACTTTCCAATGAAAAGACAGGAAAGGTAAATAAGCACAATCATTAAAAAATGTTTAAAAATGAAATAATTTATTGTCCTTGAAAGATTATCTTTTTTTAGGGGAGGAATTGACCAATGGGATCCAAAAGAGAGAATATTAGGATGAAAAATTGCCCAAAGGACTAAAAATATAAGAAGAATTTGAGCCAAAAGATGCAAAAAATAGGGAAATTAATATGGTAGTAATATTCTTAAAAGTCTCTCTACAGGTGAATCAATGTCTGTAGTTGAAAGGAATAGCAAAACAGAAAATTGAATAAATGGGGAGAGAAGTCATAAAGGATAAAAGAGGAAATTTAACAATTCCAAAAGTGAACATAGTAGGGTATGTGATTTTGAGGATTTCTACAGAAGAAAAATGAAAGAGGACCAGACTTTGAGATAATGAGATAAAAGTGGTAAAGAGGAGAAGCTACAACTAATGATCTATAAATTGAAGGAATCTTGTGCCTGAAAGGTAGCTATGGAAAAGCTTTCAAAAGAATAGGAAATCATCTTTAGTAAAAGATAAAAACTCATGAATGATTTAGGCTGGGAAGATTTTGTATATTACAAACTCCCTATATCTGAGATGCTCCATCCTGTTCCAGGAGAAGTGTATGTAAATTTCTAAAATTAGTTGATAGTGAGAGAAGTGTGGAAGAAGGAAAACATAGAGCTATAGATAAGATGGCATAGCATTTAGGATGGAAACTGATCGTAGTAGGAGGAGAGGGTCTGGGTCCCATTATTTTGGAAATAGGGCGATTTCTACCACAAATAATTGATTCCCTACAACATGTATTCATATAATGAACTAGTGTTTGTAGGAGTGAATCTGAAAGAAAATAAATTGATGGGACAATATTCAGAAAGAAAATAACAGAATTTAGTTAGACAAGGAAATTCTAGTTGGGAACTACAGAAATTTCAACATCATTAATGGCACAAAGATATAAATTTATTTATCTATCCATTCACCCATCCCACAAATAAAAAATATAATGCAGAGTAGTAGAAGGGAATAGGCATCAGTACAGTAAATAATAAATATTTACTAAATATTTACTAGTGCTTTTAAGTATTATCCAGTTATATTATTAAGTACTAATACTATTAAATATCTACTAGATACTATTAAGTATTTACTATTCTAAACATTGAAATACAAAGAAAGACAAAAAAAATCCTATTTTGAAGGACATAATGTTCTAATGTAGGAAACAATATTCAAATAACTATTTAAGTACAATATATTGATAGATTAGTAGATAAATAATGGATCAAATAGATATAGATATGGTATATGTAATTAAGTTTACATATAATATAGATAGATATGCAAATATATTTGTTTTTGTTATATAGTTATTATTATGTTTATATGCTAATATATTTATCACTAAGTTGGAGGTAATCCCAGAAGAAAGATATTAGCATTGAGGGTGACCAAGAAAGGCTTCTTACAGTGGTGAGATTTTAACTAGGATTTGAAAGAACTAGATGATGTCAAGGCACCCACATCCTAGACTCGCTTTGAGAACCAAATCAAAATATTTGTAAAAGCACTTATTATAACCCCTGATATAACAGGTACTCAATAAGAACGTGTTTCTTTCCCTAACCTTATGAGAGAGATGAAGAAATTAAAGAGGGACTGAAACTAGTTTATAATAATAATAATTATTATTATTAGTAGTAGTAGTAGTCTTATTCCTTCACTCTTTGCTTCCCCCTTCACCTGTCCCTCCTCAATTAATTCTTTACAGATTTTAGGAGGGTGTTACACCCTTCATTCCATATATGAAGTGTTGCTTATTTAACCCATTCATGTTGTGAGTAAGTTTTCAGAATTACAAGCCCTCCTTCTTTCTCTAATGCCTTGTATCTTTGTGTCTATTCTTCCTCTAAATCTCATTTGTATAACATAATTACTAGTTTTACCTTTTTCTAGGCAGTACTGATTTTTAGAATCAGATCATACTCAATTCTGTCCAAATTTTTCTTTTGAGCTACCCAATTGTTGATGTCAATCTTAAACATAGGGTATACATTGCATGTAAAAACAAACAAACAAACAAACAAAATTAATATTTTTTCCATGTTAAATTCCTTGAAATTGTGGGTGGAGCCAAGATGGTAAAGTGACCTCCTCTAACCTTTCTCTCAAACCAAGAGCAGTTAAGGCTCTAAACTGGTTCTGGAGTCAAAGCACCCCCAAATCTTATAAGTACAACACATTCCCAGAAGAATTTACCTTGAAAGAACATCAGGTCTGTTTCAGTCAGGCAGGGGGACAGTTTGCCAAGCCCAGATGGTAGCACAGGGAGAAAGGGCAGGAAGCAGGGTTGAGACTCAGAGTGTGGCAGTTTCTAATCACCTGGAAAGTTTCTGTGAGCCTCTTGGACCACTCTGCCCTGGTTGCAAGCAAGTGCTTTGGCATATCTACCTTTTGTAAAAGGTAGATTGTAAATCACTGAGAATGCCAGAACTAGCCCTGATTGCCCAGCACAAGAAGTCAATCAGTGGAAATGCCCCAGGGCAAATTAAAGCAGCTGTTACTCCTTTACTTTGAATAGACCTCAAGCCTTAAAAAAATGAATAAAAAACAAAACAAAAAAAAAAGAATTCTCACCATAGATATGGAGAGAGAGAACAGACCTCAGATCCTGAGGTCCCTAAAGGTAAAGCAACTCCAGTGGAAGCCACAAAGGGAGACATGAGCTGGTCCCCATTTCACAAGGCTTTCCTGAAAGATTGCATAAAGAATCTCAAAAAAGAGTTAGAAGAAAAATAGGAAAATGAAATGAGATCATTGCAAGAAGGATATAATGCCCTACAAAAGAGATATGAAAAAGACACCAATTCAGCAAAAAACAAAATTGGTGAAATAGAAAAAGTATGTAATGAACAAATTAGCCAAATACAAAAGGAGTTAAAAACGGTAAGTGAAGAAAATAACAAACTAAAAATTATAATTGAACAAATGGAAGTGAATGAATCAATAAGACTTCAAGAGTCAGTCAAACAAAAACAAAAAAGAAAAAGAAAAAATAGAAGAAAACATGAAATATCTCCTAAAAAAACAACTGACCTGGAAAATAGATCTAGGGGAGACAATATAAGGATTATTGGATTTCCTGAAAAACCATGAAGAAAAAAAGAACCTAAACACTATCTTACAGGAAACCATGAAAGAAAACTGCCCTGATGTTTTAGAATCACAAGGTAAAGTAGCCATTGAAAGGATTCACTGATCATCTCCTGAAAGAGACCCCAAAATTAAATCCCCAAGGAATATTGTGGCTAAATTTCAGTAATTTGGCACCAAGGAGAAGATATTGCAAGCAGCTAGAAAGAAACAAATCAAATGCTGAGGAACTGTAATTAGAATCACCCAAGATCTATCAGCTTCCACCTTAAAAGATTGAAGGGCCTGGAATCAGATATTCCAAAAGGCAAAGGAACTTGGATTACATACAAAAATAAGCTATTCATCTAGAATGAGCATTATCTATCAGGGGAGAAGATGGGCATTTAATGATATAGGTGAATTTCACCTATTTCTAATGAAAAGACCAGATCTGAACAAAAAATTGAACTTCAAGCATAGAACTCAAGAGAAGCATAAAAAGATAAAAAGGAAAAAACTTTAGAGAACGATACTTCTATTATAGGTATACTTAGAGAATGTGAGTATAATTTGAATTTACTTTAATAATATGAAAAAGTAACTAGAAGAAGAAAGGGGATCATACTGGAAAAAGAGGAAAAAGGAGGTAAAATAAGGTAAAATCTCATGAAGAGGGAAAGAAAACCAAATATAATTGAAGGAAGCAAGGGGGGATGAGTATTGTGTGAATTTTACTCTCATCAGATGGGGCTCTAAAGGAGAATATCAGAAATATTTGGATTCACAGAGAAACTTGTTCCACCTTATAGGGAAGTAGGAGAGAAAGGAGGAATAGAAAGGGAAAGACTTATAGAAGAGAAAATAGAATAATTAGGGAAAAGGTGTAAAACGGGGAGGGGCTCTAAAGGGGGAGGACTGTTTGAGAGAGGTGGTCATCAGAAGCAAAACACTGAGCAGGGGGGAAGGGAGAAAGGAGAAAAGAAAGAGAAAAACATAACTTTGAGTAAATAAGATGGCAGGTAATACAGATTTAGTTATTTTAACTGTGAATGTGAATGGGATGAACTCTCCCATAAAATGGAAGCAGATTTCAGACTGGATTAAAAGCCTGAATCCTACAATATGTTGTTTATAAGAAACACATCTAAAGCATAAAGATACATACAGAGTGAAGGTAAAGGGCTGGTGCACAATCTATTATGCTTCAGGTGAACAAATAAAAGCAGGGGTAACAATCCTGATCCCAGATCAAAGAAAAGCAAAGATAGACCTAATTAAAAGAAATAAGGAAGGAAACTATATTTTATTAATGTGCACCATAGGTAATGAAGCAATATCAATACTAAACATATATGCAATAATTCATATTGCATCCAAATTTCTAGAGGAGAAGTTGAGAGATGCAAGAGAAATAAACAACAAAACTATACTAGTGGGGGATCTCAACCTTGTTCTTTCAGAACTAGATAAATAAAACCACAAAATAAATAAGAAAGAACTTAAGGAAGTAAACAAAATGTTAGAAAAGTTAGGTATGATAGATCTTTGGAGAAAATTGAATGGAGAGAGAAAGGAGTTTACTTTTATCTCAGCAGTTCATGGAACTTATACACCAATTAACCATGTGTTAGGGCATAAAAACCTCAAAATCAAATGAAGAAAGGCAGAAATAATCTACACATCATGATGCAATAAAATCACATGCAATATAAGGCCAGGAGAAAATAGACCAAAAGTTAATTGGAAATTAAATAATCTAATCCTAAAG
>JAJPUD010010843.1:0-58532 GCA_023553655.1 Myrmecobius fasciatus
AAAGAAAGAAAGAAAGAAAGAAAGAAAGAAAGAAAGAAAGAAAGAAAAGAAAGAAAAGAAATATCTGAAACCAGATTCGAATTCTGGTCTTCCTGAGTCCAGGTCAGAGACTCTATCCATTATACCACCAGGTGCCCAAAGTCAACCCATAGGCCAGGCCAGTCCATTGATCTGACCTTTCCAGAAGCAATTAGTCAATAAACCAGCATTTATTTAGGCCTACTATGTGTAAGTTCTTTGCTCTACTCTAAGGACTTAAGTACAAAGGATAAAACAATCAATACTCTCCATGAATTTGTATTATAATGAGAGACACAAAAAGATCACAAAAATATATGTAACAATTATAAAATTCACAAATATATGTGTATGTATAGAGAAACTAATTTAAATACACAATAGTGTGGGATGGAGACCACTAGTAGTTGGAAAGAAGAAGAAATTATGTAGATGATGGCACCTAAACAGCATCTTAGAAGAAAAGGACTAGGGGCAGCTAGATGGCACAGTGGATAGTGCCCTGAAGTCAAGAGGACCTGAGTTCAAATTAGGCCTCAGACACTTAATACTTCCTAGCTGTGTGACCCTGGGTAAGTCACTTAGCCCCAACTGCCTCAGCAACAACAACAAAAAAGAAGAAAGAAGAAGAAAAAGAAAGATGAAGAAGAAAAAGAAGAAGAAGAGAAGGACTTTATGACATAAGGAAAAGAGAATGAATTCCATGCATGGTGGATCACCAGAACTAGGAGAAGGCCCAAAAATACCTTTGATGAGTATACCCAAAATAAGAAGTAGAAAAGTGAGGCGGGATAGTGTGTAGGGGCCACACCAGTACAAAATGGCAGGTATAATATGGTCCACTCTGGGACTCACAGTCACCACAACCCCAGCTTCAGAGCCAGAAGCTCAGCCTGGAGTAGAGTTCCAGAGCTGAGCTAATTCATTCTCCAGGGATCAGGGGCACAATTTCTAGAAATATCAGAGAACTACCTCTTTTTAGGAGACATTGGAGGAGGACTTTAGTGAAAGTCAGCTGCCCAAATCTGTGATGCCCTGATACCAAATCCTCAGTCTTGGGCACAATACTAAACATGGCATAATTGCTACTAGAAAATACAGTCTGTTTTATTATGATCCACTCCTGAGATCCATTGCAGCAAAGTTAGGGGACCTCCTGCCCAGGATTTTATTTACAAGGTGGCAGGCTTACTTTGAAATAATAAGCTTTGCCCCTGGGTGTGGATCCAGTCACACTGATGCCCAGGAGGCAGAAGATTGATAGATAACTCAGATCCTGTGGAAAATCATGAAAAATGGTATTTGGATACAGCATTTCCGGCACCCACTGATATCCTGTTTATTTTTTTAACTTCATTTCTGTTTGTTTCCATCCTGAGGATACTGGCCCAGAAATAAGGTACATGTCTATTCCTTGTCCACTCCCTCTCTGAAGTCACAAGTCATACTTAGTACCTCTAGTACACCCAATGGCCATTTAAAATGAAGGATGAAATCTGGAGGATGGAGACGGTGATATCTGGCAGGATGAGACTGTTATGACTTTATCTGATGTTCATGGCCTCTTATCAGTTTCAAGGTCCCTCTCTGAATGTGGTCCCGACAATGTTAGCTTCCTGAGTCTTGGTGGAATGGGTTTGAATTTTGAGGCCCAAAACAAAGATTTCAGAAGCAGCCATATTACCCTTTGATGACCGAAAACTGAACAGGACTGATGCCATATCAGGAAAGGTTGAAAGAACTAGAGAGTTCATAAATCATAGATTACAGACCTAGAAAAATCCTACTAATCCAGCCCTCTAATTTTACAGATGAGTAAACTGAAGCTCATAAAGATAAGTGATTTGCCCGAGATTACATAAGGGAGTAAACATGAAGAAGCAGAATTTCAAACTGGATTCTTTTACTCTAGAACCAAAGTTCTTTCCACTGGGTTAGTCAATCAATCAGTTAATTAATCAAATGATTACTATGTTCTAGGCACTGTGCTATTCACTAGGAATACAGATACAATGTAAAGCAATAGTTAATTGTTTTATATTGTCTTGAGATTTGCAAAGTGTCTTAAAATATCACCTCATTTGATATTTGCAATAACTCTGAAAAGAGGGGCTATTATTACTTCCATTTGACAAGAAATTAAGGCAAACAGGGTTAAGTGACATGTCCAGAGTCACACAGGTAATAAATATTTGAGGTTACATTCGAACTCAGGTCTTCTTGATTCCTGGTCTAACATGCTAGCTGCCACAAATAATAAATAAAATGAATCCACCGTCCTGACAACGAGCTCACTATCTAATGGGAAGGATAACAGATATATATATAAAAATAAAAACAGCATAAATGTAAAGTGAATCAATGCAGATATACATACATACAAGGTGGCTTGGGAGAAGGACACTAGTGTTTGAGGGAAACAGGAAAGATTTCTTGCAGAACATGGGGCCTGATCGGCTTCTCCAGTGGTGAGGAAGGAGGACCAGAGAAGGCAGAGGAGAAGCAGATTATTGTCTTAGAAGTGTGTGAAAGGCTGTCCCCCAGGGAAGAGGAACCAGATTTCTGCTTGGCCCAGGAGGGGAGCACCAAGAGCAATAGAAACAGATTTGGACTGAATGTAAGGAAAAACATCCCAATAATTAGAAATACCCCTTCTCCCAAAATAATGGGCTGCCATTAAGTGGTGCATTCTCACTTACTTGAGATCTTCCAAACAGGCCAGATGAAGATTTGGGGGATATGTAAATAAGAGATTCTTATTCTGGTAGGGTTTGAGCTAGTAGTCTCCAGAGATCAATCAACCACCATTTATTAAGTGCCTACTGTATGCCCAGAAGCAAAAAGACAGGCCCTGGACTTTGGGGCATGCTCAAACACCAGTGAGAAAGGGGGAAATTCACGCCCAGCCTTGTCCCGAGCACCGTGCTAAATATCACAGAAGTCCAGCCTCCGGTCTGAGCCCACAAAGAGCTTCTAGTCTTGATGGGGGGCTCAGAAAAGCCAGATGCTGCCTCTACAGACACAATCTGAGAATGTGTGGGTCGGTTCTTCCACAGTCTTTTCATCATTTCATCATCATTTTGGTTGCTTCTCTCTGGCCCCTCTCTGAGGGATGCTACAGCTTACACTAATGCAACACCTACTATGTGCCAGGCTCTGGGCTAAGCACTTTACAGATATCATCTCATTTGACCCTCAAATCAGATTAGTAATACTTCAAAGCCTCCAGCTCCGTGGCAGGATGAGGGCTTTAATCCCACTGGTATTTGTCTGTTTATGATATGCTCTTATCCACGTGGATCCTGTGTAACCCCAATCCTCTGGGCTTAGTAGGGTGAGTTGAACTTTGAGACTCCAGAGCAAAGAGTTCAGAAGGATGCTTTCTTTTGAGAGGGGAATCTCATTATCTCCCTCAAGATGGAAGTATTGCTCCCATTTTGGGGTGGGTCCCATTGTAGATCAGTAGCGGGGACCTTCACTCACTCTATTTCTTTCCATTCTGAGCTTTTTTTGCTCACATAGTCTGGTGTTTCCTCCCTTCTCCCCCAAAAGGCTTACCATGCTGGGACTAAACTGAATGTGGGCATCCCGCTGACGTAGCTTGCTGCCACTCTCCAGCTGAAGGCTTTCACTAGCCTCAGTCTCCCCTTTAGCAGGTATTGCAGGCATGTGCCACACAGTCAGGACAGAAGGGATTGTTTACCTTTCAATTACAGAAAGCTACATAGATCCTCCACAGAGAGGGAGATTAGGAGCATGAGGGTCAGGAGTCCTTGACTCAGGACAATTATCTGAAGGAATGGGATTGCTTAATGTTAAGAAACAAAATATTTTACCAGGAACTCCACCAACTCACTGATGAATGGCAGGAAAGCTTTATTTTACTTTTTTCTTTTCTTTTCTTTTCTTTTTTTTGCTGAGGCAATTGGGGTTAAGTGACTTGCCCAGGGTCACACAGCTAGGAAGGGCTAAGTGTCTGAGATCAAATTTGAACTCAGGTCCTCCTGAACTCAGGTTCAGTGCTCTATCCACTGCACCACCTAGCTGCCCCCCTATTTTACATTCTTACAAGGATGGGTGTCTAGGTGAATAGATATACCTTTGTCACTCCAAAGCAGCATTTAATTTCCTATCCTGAAGTACAAGTCCCTTCCTTGATTCCCCATTAATTGGATGTTACAGAAGTTACCTGACATGAATCTATCTCCACCCCTCATTACAGAGCCAGTCCCTGTCCCAAAGGAGCTTCCACTCTAGGAAAGGAAAGGTAACAGGGGAAAGGGGGGGGGGGGGAGCAAAGAACAAAAGATTCTTTCTAAATCTCAGGTCCCTGTCCCCAAGGAGCTTCCATTCTAGAAGGGGAAAGATAACTTCTACCCTTGATTATTCTTTGTGGCTTTCAGTTTTCTAACTTAAGTTTCATTTCTCCAATTTAATTGTCATAACAGTGGAAACCAAAATGCCCATCCACTTGTCACACTTAGCTTGGAAAAGAAAAGGCTCGGAGGACAGGAGGGCTAGCCCCAAATGCTGAAGGGCTGTCATGGGGAAGAGGGGTTAACTGAGTTCTGTTTGGTCTCTGAAGTCAGAACCAGGAACAGTGGGGGATTAGCAAGAGGCAAGTATGAGGGCTAAGCCTGGAAAAACTTCCTAAGAATGAGAGCTATGCAAACAATGCAATGGGCTATCTCTGGACATCCCCCCATCATGAGCAGACCTTCCAGCAACTTGCTGCTCTTATTAAAGTGGGATTCTTAAGGGGGGGGGAGATTACATGGCTGCTGGGGTCCTATGATCTAAAAGTCTGAGATTATGAAATAGCTAACACAGTCTGGGCAGCTAGATGGGGCACAAAGTGCCAAGGCAGGGAGCCAGCAAGGTCCAAATTCAAATCAAGCCTCAGACGCTTCCTAGCCGGGTCACCTTGTGTGCCTCAGTTTCTTCATCTGTAAAATGAACTAGAGCAGGAAATGACAAACGACTCCAAATCTCTGCCAAGAAAAACCCCAAATGGGGTCATGAAGAGTCAGACAGGACTGGAATCACTGAGCAACAAACAACAAATAGTCCCCCTCCAATGGCAAGCCAGGGTTTTGATGTGGGTAGAATGCAGGTCCTGGAATCAGGAAGACTCAGGTTGTATTTCATGTAAGAGATCTACCAGCTATGTAACCTGGAGCAAATGCCCTAAACTCTCCAACAGTCAGTGTCCTTATCTGTAAAATGGAAATCTATTTCTCAAGACCAGTGCAAGGATCAAATGAGATCATGGCGATAAGTCAATTTATTTGATTATTAGACCAACCATTCATTAGATGCTTACTGTGCACCATGCATTGGGCTAGGCTCTGGGGACACAGAGACAAAAGTCTAACAATCCTTGCCTTCAAGGAGTGTATAGTCTGTAGGGGAGACAACATGCACAATATAAATGTGTACAAAACAAATGCATTGCATTGATTACATTTATTAATGATCAATTTATTGGATGGGACCTCTCATGGGAATATAACTCCCACCTATGCCCTAATTGTGATTTAAAACTTTGCAACAAGGGGCAGCTAGGTGGTGCAGTGGATAGAGCACCAGCCCTGAAGTCAGGAGGACCTGGATTCAAATCTGGTCTCAAACACTTAACATTCCCTAGCTGTGTGATCCTGGGCAAGTCACTTAACCTCAATTGCCTCAGCAAAAAGAAAAAAAAAAAAAAAACTTTGCAACAAGTTGAGCTTTAGCTAAAAAGTTGCAGGTGTTCCATTGTATTGGATGTTCTCCCTCCATTTATTAATTAGCATTTAAGAACTTAATGGGTAAAGAGTTTGTTATTTACTGATATTCTTTTGTTTCTGGGATAAATTTCCATAAGCCTGGACTCCCCCAGACAATGACAGAAAATGTAGGGGAGAGAAGCCTTCTGTTTATGGTCTATATAATCTTGTGTTCTGCAATTTGCACTTTGTACTTCTCTACTGACACCTTGTCCGTTGGAGTTGCCCTTTTTCTGGAGATCATAATAAATCCCTTTTTTGCTTTTTACCTCGAGAGTCTGCTTTTAATTTGTATAAGTCACTGTCCCACACACTTATTAATAAAAAGGTGTATTTATTATATTTGTTAAGAAATCTGTTAATAAATACATGGTATTTGCATTTATTATTTCATTCATTAATTAATATATCATTTATTAATAAGTATGTGTACTTATTGCTTTTATTAATAAATATGTGCATTTGTTACATTTATTAATAATTGATTTATTAATCAATGCACGGCATTTATTACATTGATTAATAAATGCATGGCATTTATTGCATTGATTAATAAACATGTTGTAATTATTAAATGTACCATGGTATTTATTAAAATTATTAGTGATTAATTAAAGGTTAATATGAATAATTGATGATGTGGTAGTATATTATTTCATTTATTATATTTATTAATATACTGTTCCATTTATTGATAAATACATGGTATGTGTACATACAGCTTCTATGGGGGGAATTCATGCCAGTCAGGGAAACTAATTCAAAGAAAAACAATGGCTCCCTATGCCTGGGGAATAGCAAAGCCAGTTTGGGTGGACCACGGAGTTGATGAAAGGGTACGCAATATAAAATAAGTCTGGAAAATCAGGTTGGGTTCAGGCTGTGAAGGGCTTCCCATGACAAATAGAGGCATTGAACGTGTTTGATTCTAGCGGTAATGGGAAACCACTGGGGTTTATGGAGCAAGGAGAATGACAAATGTCTCTCTGCTCCAGCCTGTGGAGGGGTAGAAGCCAAGAATTCATGCTTTGGAATTATCACTACAGGGCTGCTGTGGTGGAGGACAGATCTGAGATGGGAAACTCTTGAGGGAGAGAGAAGTTTACAAGCGAGTGATTGCAAGAGTCCCCGTGAGAGGTGATGGGGTCTGGCTTGGGAGGAATGGATCCTTAAATCCATTACTATTATTATTATTTCTTTTCTTCCTTCTTTCCTTCCTTCCTTTCTTTCTTTCTTTTTGTTTTTGGCTGAGGCAATTGGGGTTAAGTGACTTGCCCAGGGTCACACAACTAGGATATCTTAACTGTCTGAGACCAGATTTGAACTCAGGTCCTCCTGACTTCAGGGCTGGTACTCTATCCACTGCGCCACTTCACTGCCCCCTAAATTAATTATTATGGAAAGACTGCTATGTGTTTGGGTGGGACAGAAAAGTCAGTAGGCATCTCTAAAGACTTTTTCTCTTTTCTGACCCCTTCTGTCCAAAGCATTCTTGGTAACAGCTTTGGTTGACATGAACCCAAATCCATCCAGTTTCCCCAGAGGGATTCTTTGAGATTTAAGAGGAGAAATACAGCTGCTATGTCTCCCTATTTCCACATTAATAAGCATTAATTAAGCCCCTCTTGTGTCCTCAGTGCTCCCCCTATACTGGCCTACTCACTGTTCCCTTGCACAGTCTGCCCCATCTCCCACCTTTTCCAGACTTCCTCCCACACTGGGAATGTGCTCTCCCTTGACCTCTACTTTTAGCCCCCTTCTAGACTCAGCTTGTGTAGCTTTTACCTGGAGTCTTTTTCTGCTTTCCCAATTTCTCTGCTTTTATTTAGTATTTATCCCTTTCATTTCCAGACTGTAAACTCCTTGAGGGCAGGAACAATTTCCATTTTTGTCAGTATCCTAGTACATGGCACACAGTAATAATAAATACTGAAATCAAATCTAAGGACGAATTAGACATGGTTTTTCCCCTTTCCCTCCTCCTCACAAGGACCTTACAATCTACTTGGTAGATAAGACCCATAAAATAATTAAAATCTACAGCAGTATATCATAGAGGCTGGTATTACTTGTTTGGCTGTGATCCATCACGTCTGGCTCTTTGTGACCCCATTCTGGGATTTTCTTAGCAGAGATACTGCAGTGGTTTGCCATTTCCTTCTCTCTCTCTCCTTTGACAGATGAGGTAACTGAGGCAAATAGGTTGAAGTGACTTGCCCAGGATCACACATCTAGGAAGTGTCTGAGGTCACCTAGCTCTGGGCCAAGTACTCTATCCACTGGGCCACCTATGAATTCCTCAATACCAAGCCAGCTGTTTTTCCACAAAGTTTGTGTCCTCTCAGGGAGGTGAACTTTGCTGGCTCTAAGTGAGAAGAGCTGCATATCTGGTTCTCTGTTGCACTTCTCTTATATTTTTAAATACATTGCTATATTTATTAATAAGAATATTAATAATAATTAACATGTAGTGGACTTCCTGCCATCTAGGGAAGGGGAGGGGACTGGGGGGAAAATTTGTAACGGAAAGCTTTGTAAGGATCAATGTTGAGGAACTACCCATACATATGTTATGTAAATAAAAAGCTTTAATTAAAAAAAAGAATATTAATATAAAATAAATATACATATATATTTGTATGTATATATTATATATATTTAGAAGCTCACAGCAAGCCATGGCCTAAAAGGAAAGTGTGATTGCTGCTCTCTTCCAAGGAAGCCTACTATGTCCTGATGCTTTTCCCACTGGGACACCTCAAGAAGAAAAGCTATTTCTTATCTCTGGGCATTTCCTTCCTCCCAACAGAAATACAATGGAGAAACAAGGAGCCAAGTGGCCAAAAGGGGATTTGCCAGTTAGGTTCTAGGCAGTGGGAAGGGTCCTGCATGATCTCGTTCAAGTCCCTTTTCTGTGTGCCTCAGTTTCCTCATCTGTAAAAAGAGGAGATGGATCTGTCCAGTCTCTCCCTGTTCTGATTCCTATAGGAGTGACCTTATCGGTCATGGGAGTTCCCCAGCCAGGAAACTGTTATCTACAAAGAGATCATCTCTCTTAGGAGACTTGCCAAAAATCATCGTTTTTATAGATGGGAGGGATCTAGAAGTCATATAACCCAGAAAGAGGAGTGACAAAACATGGTCCCAGCCTGCAAAACTAATACTGTCCATCCCAGCACTCATAGCGTGTGCCCACAGAGAGGCGCCATAGTACACAAAAATGTCATCTTCCTGAGTTCAAATCCAGCCTCTGACACTTAGCAACTGTGTGACCCTGGCCCAATCCCTTTACTGTTTGACTCAGTTTCCTTGTCTGTAAAATAAACTGGAGAAGGAAATGGCAAACCACTCCAGTGTCTTTACCAAGAAAACCCCAAATGGGGTCATGAAGAGTCAGACATGACTGAACAACAGTGCTCTCAGACAGATGACTTCTTAAAAATAAAGAAATCATTTCAGCAATAAAACAGGTTGTCTTCCCCATGCCCATCATTTCTAATCACTTCAGTTTCCTGCACTGTAAAATGGGGATCAACACAGCTCCTACTTCCCAGGATTGTTGTAAGGATCAAATGAGACGCCTTTACAGGGCCTGGCACGGAGTAAGCATTTAATAAATGCTTGTTTCCTTCCTCAATTCATGAATAAATATAATAATTGTTTGCACCTGTGGTGTTCAGCAACACGGAAGAAAAATTAAAGGCAGCCCCAAGGCCGCCAAGAAGCACTTTTCCATCCCTTGATGAAAAAATAAAATGTATTTGCTTGGAGTCAGGAGGCCTTGGGTTTCAGTCCCATTACTTGCTGGCTGCATGATCATAGGCAAGTTACTGGAATTCTCCATAGGCAGGCCACTTTCTAAGACTAGAAATCACAAGTGAGGTGCCCATCTGAGTAATGGGGGGGATTTCCATCCCCGGCATTTCCCAGACCAACATAATCCCAAATTCCAGCTAAAACAAAACAAAACAAACAAACAACAACAACAACAAAAAAGAAAAAGAAATTTTTTAAAAAGGGGGCAGCTAGGTGGCGCAGTAGATAGGGTACCAGCCCTGAAGTCAGGAGGACCTGAGTTCAAATTTGATCTCAGACACTTAACATTCCCTAGCTGTGTGACCCTGGGCAAGTCACTTAACCTCAATTGCCACAGCAAAAAGAAAAAGAAAAAGAAATTAAAAAAAAAAAAAAAAGACAAAGTTTTGTTTTCAAAAGACTTCAAGGAGAAACAAAAGCCAACCCTTAAAAAAATCACACAGACAGGGGTCAACTCCAAGGCTTTCTTCCATAACATCACACCTCGGCAGACTTCCCATGTGGGGAGCCGTCTCTTGGAGGCCGACCTGGAAGTGGGCTTTGGGCTGCACCAGCTCCATGCCACTTGGCCGTCCATCTGCTGATTAATTTTATCTGAGCAGTTCATCAGTATGCAGGAAGCAGCCAAGCAGAAATCCATCTCCACATCCTCAATATTGAGAGGGAGCAAAACCAGAGAGGGGAGCTGGCAGCTGCTGGGAAGTGAGAGATTTGCAAATTGGCTTTTCCCATCTGCAGGGAGACTTACCAGTATGCACCCCAGCGGGCCCCTTTCTTGGGGGAGGTGATGCGCTCACCCCCCCCCCCTGCCATGCCATCCCAAGGAAACTGAGGAATACAGCCGTGGCTGCTAAGGAGAAAAAGGGGGGCAAGGGAACAGCAAGACAGATTTCCCAACAAGACACTGATGTCTTTTGTGGAGAACTCAAAGCGACATTTCCATCCCCAAATATTGTTATTTTCTCTGGAAACACTTGGGTTTTTTGTGGCGTGTGCCCAGAATAACCCCATACACACACACTCCCCAAGGTGATAGGGAAACAGTAAGGGAATATAGTCACCTTCAAGCTTCCATTTTGAATATGGGCCAGTTGTGTCTCTCATTCAGATCATGGCTGGGCCCAGTAGGAAAGCTGAAAAAGATTGCATGCTGGGTCACTACCAAGTTTGTCCAGAATGAGCAGGTCACATGGCCAGAAAGCACACAATGTTAAGTATTCCTCCTTAGATTTATCAGGAGTCTTATGACCTTGACAGACAAGAAGCCAGCCGGGTGGAGCATCTGCCTCTTCCCCTGCTGGCTCTCCCATGGGATCTTCCTTCTGAGCCCGGTCTCCCCCAGCATGACCCAAACGTGTGGACCCTTTTCTTGGGCAATGAGCATCACCTCAGTCCCCTGAGCTGTCTTGACTAAGCTCATGAGACATCATTGCTATCCTAGATTCTAACCCAGGGGGAACCTTTCCAGGTAGTGGAGCAAAAACCAATTTAGACTCAATGTCAAGAGACCTGGTTCTAGTCCCAACCTGACTTAAATGTTTCTGTTCTTCCAAAAAAAAGTGACATTTCCATCCCCAAATTTTGTTATTTTCTCCGGAAACACTTGGGGTTTTGTGGCATATGCCCAGAATAGCCCCCCACACACACACTCCCCAAGGTGATAGGGAAACAGTAAGGGAATATAGTCACCTTCAAGCTTCCATTCTGAATATGAATTGGGGCAGAGGATGGCTAGGGTTCCTTCCACCTACAACATCCAGGGATTCTTTGGGTGACCACCAGCTCTGAAGCCATCACAGGAAGTGGAGGGGGAGGGTGAGCTCATTATCCCATGGATATTTTCTTAGCTTTGCCACTTTCATCCAATCATGTTGGTCTCCATTCATAATTGACAGGTATGGTTTCCATCTAAAAAGCCCTGCAGTGCTTTGAATGGGCTACCTTCAAAACTGGCTGTCAAGGGAGGTCCAAAGTGGACAGCCAGTCTGAAAAACTGATTTGCAAGTAATGTCCAAGGGTGTTGGTGATGCTGAGTTTTTCTGGTCTCTGATTTCAGACAGAACCAGAAAGAGGATTAAGTGGCTCTGCAGGAAACAGGGAACACGGGCTCAGAGATTTATAGCTGAAAAGGAGACTTAAAGGGCCTCATCCTCTAGAATCCAAAAACTTGTTTTTCAGAATATGATCATTGCAGTTCAACGTAAATGCAATTCTTATTTTATGTATAAAAACATTCTTCTAAGAAGGATCCATAGGCTTCCCAGTCATGTCATAAAGGTCCAGGACATAAAAAAATGTTTTAAAAACCCGATTAATCCATCTAACCCCCCATTTTACAGATTAAGAAACTAAGGCCAAGAGAATTTAAGTTGCTTGCCAATGTCATACAGGTAGTAAACGGAACTGATTAAAGGGCTTTGGACTTCAAATGAGATAATATTTGTAAAACACTTTGCCAAGTGCTTAATAAATGCTTTTTCTTTTCCCTCCCTCCTTCCCTGTTGGATGTGAGGTAACATTTGGTAAACTTATGGTCCACTGAGCAGACACCATGGAATCATAAAAAGTGCAATGCATTTGGAAGTTGGGAAGATGTGTGTGTATTGAAATCTCTGCTCGGCTATTTACTAATTTTGTGGCCTGAAGATCATCTCTGTACCACCCTCACTTTATTTGCCAGAAACGTGGAGTTGAACAATTCAATTCAAATCAATTTCACAAGCATTTATTAAAAAAACTTAGTAGGTACTAGGCAAGATCAATCAAGCAATTCACAACCATTTATTGATTGTTGCTCAGGGCCTCTGTACTAGAAGCTGGGACAGAAAGGAAAAAGTCCCTACCTCAAGGAGCTTACACTCTATCAAAAAGATATTTACATAAACTTTAATCTGTAGGTAAATTTGTTTATATAAGTACATGTAAATTTCAAAATTATAAAATAACAATAAAACAAAATATATTAAAATTTTAAATTTATGTATATTTGTTTATGTAAATAGCAATATGTAAAATATGTATGAAGTTGTATTTAATCTCTAAGATCTCTGTTTTAAAATTCTGTGATCCCTCTAAGACCCAAGGGTTTTCTCAGGCCTTTCAGGAAGGGTGGGGCAGGCAGAAGGCATTAAGTTAAGTTGTAATGCTTCCCCTTTTATACCCTGAAACTTTCTTTTTCTCGTTGTTCAGTCTTTTTCCAGTCAAGACCCCATTTGTGTTTTGGGGGGGGTTTTTTGGGCAGAGATACTGGAGTGGTCTGCCATTTCCTTCCCTAGCTCATTTTACAACTATGCAAACAAGGCTAAGTGACTTATCCATGGTCATACAGCTAGCAAAAATCAGAGGTCCTCTAGACCTGGTGCTCTAGTCACTGCATCACCAACTGCCCCAGCAACTTTTTAGTTAATCACCATTTATAAAACAATAGATACATAGAAACTCCCCCCACCTGCTCCTCCTGACATTTAAAAATAAAACTGCCTGTTTATTTAACAAGAGACAAGACTTACTAGTAGCAGGAAAAAAGAAACAGAAAATCTGTACCAACCATTTGTCTAATCTAATCTGATCTCATCCACAATGAGATGTTAATTTAAGTCCATCAAACTTGGGTTCAGTTAGATGAGAACTTTAGGTTCAAAGGTCTTCCCTCCCAACCTCCCAGGTATCCAGGCTACTCTGAGAAAGCCTCCAGCCCTGTTTTTATGAGAGAGTGAAGGAAATAAGGACCATAATGAAGAGCTCATACAAGCCAATCATGAGGAATAAGACCGCCCCATCTCCCTGGGGCCTCCTTTCCATTCACAGAAAGGAAGTACCAAACCCATCATTACTAGGGGCTGTTCCAAGGAGAATCAGCAATAACCTGAGAAAGGAAGCTGGCGTCAGCATCCCTCCAGGCAATTTCAGGACAAGCCATCATTTGTGAACCTGTGGTTCTACAAAGAGGCTCCTGTAATTGCTGAAAACTTGGTTTTTTTATTTAACAAATGTAGAGCTCATTTTAATTAATAACAGTAATCCTTTACAAACATTAACTTCATTTGATCCTCACAACAGTCTCATGAATGATTCCCATTTTGTAGCAAAGGAAACAGGCTCAAATAACTTTCCCAAGGGCCCGCAGAGGAACCTGCGGGATACAATTCTTTAAGACATCTGGATGGCTGAAAGTATATTACTAGATGGGGTAGCTAGGTGGCGCAGTGGGTAGAGCACCAGGAGGACTGTAACTTCAGACATTTAACACTTCCTAGCTGTGTGACCCTGGGCAAGTCACTTAATCCCAATTGCCTCAGCAAAAAAAAAAAAAAAAAGACACTGCTGGTGTTAGACAAATTAAGGTTGTCTGCTAAAAGAGAAACTTCTTTTGAGATAGTTAAGTACTTTAAGTAGCCCTATCATCCAAATCAGTTTTCAAAATAGCCTAGAACTCCCCTGTAAAAACAATTAGAATGGCTATCAGCTTCCCTTCAATTCCAATAATTAAGTCAATCTAATCAACAGAATAAATCAAGTCATTCTAATAATCAGTCATTTTAGAGAGACAGGACCTGTCACTTTCCCAACCAATAAACCAGTTAACAAACTTTTCTAATGTAACTTATGTTGGGCCAGCTCTGAGCTAAATGCTAATTACACAAAGAGAAAAATGAAATAGTTCCTACCCTTTAGGAGCTTAAATGGGTGAGTCAACCTGAACAAAACTAGATCTGAGATATCTGCAGAAATGAAAGGTAGACAGCAGGCTCCTAAAAGTAATGGTGGACGGAAGCTGGGGCGTAGAAAAGGTCCCTTGAAGAAGGTGGTCTGGGAGCTGAGTCTTGAAGGAAGTCGGAGAATCCAGGAGGCAGAAGTGAGATGAGAGAACATGAGGGGTCAGTGAAAAAAAACATGGCGCCAAGAGATGGAAGGTCGTATATGGGGAAAGCAAGTCAATAGGTAGGGCTGACCAAAAAATAGGAAGGGTCAGGTTGGGAAAGGCTTTAAATGCCAACTGGAGGAGTTGAGCCAAGAGTTGAAAAGAGAGAGATAGGGTCAAACCTGCACTTGAAGAAAACCACTTGGGCAGTTGAGTGGAGAATAGATTGCCATGGAAAGACTTGAGTCAGAAGAGCAATGAGAAGGCTAAGAATTGTCCAGGTGAGAGGTTATAAAGATCTGAAGGTCTCTGTATGTAGGAAGAGAAGGGGATCTCTCCTATGAGAAATGCTGTGGAGGTGAAAACAGCAGGATTTGGCTTCTGATTGGCTAAATGGGATGAATGAGGTGAGTTAGTTATCAAGGATGATCCCAATGCCAGAAAAGTGGTAACACCTTTGACAGTAAGAGGTAAGTTGAGGGTAGCTTTTAGGGGAAATATAATGAGTTCTCTTTTGGATATTTTAAGGAAGAAGCAGTATTCAATCCTATGGTCTCTGACTCCAGATCCAGTATTTTTTTTTTTCTTTTGTATCCCATTACAGTCTATCATGGTGAGTAAGAGATAGCCCTCCCTCCACCCCCCATTTAACAGAGATTGAAGCTTAAAAATATGGAGGAATTTGCCCAGGATCTCACAGGTTGTAAAAGGTCTGGATTCCCACCCAGCCCAACCCATTCCAAAGCAAGCCCACCAACATCCCTGCTATCAGCACTGGGAGAGGAATCCAATCTTTGGACAAAGACTATCATCTCCAACTACAGCAAAAACAAACAAAAAAGAAAAACAAAAAAACAAAAAAAAAAAAACAACCTACTTCACATAGTTTGGCTTCTCAGGGAGTCACTCAAGAACAGGAATGTGATCCATGTGGTCAGCAAAGAAAGACATATATCCAGATCGGAAATAAAAGGAATCGAGGGGAGATTATTCACTATCCCCAAAGGAGATTCATTAAAAAAAAAATCTTAGAGATAAATTTGCTTATATCCAATCGACTTTTGACATTTGGCTTTTTTAGCTTTTCAAGTTACTTGTGGAACTTTAATAGCATATGGATTACAAAATGACCACTCATGAGTCCAAAGGTCCAACAAAGGAGCAGGCTATCTACCTCCTGAATGAATTCAAGCTGCAGAAAGAGAAACCCATTCTTGGACATAACCAATGTGGGAATTTGCTTTGCTTGACTGCATATTATTACATGCATTTGGTTTTTCTTTCTTTTTTTAATCTACTGTGAAGTAGAGGTGGAAAAAATCAATGCTTGCTAATTGAAAAAAAAAAAGTTTTAAAAATGGTTTTCATTAGCCACGGATATTTGGAGGCAACCAGGAACTCACCAGAGAAATTGCTCAGTCCTTCCCTTTAGATCCATAACCTTCATGCTTTGCAACAACACTAAGATGCTGAACGCCATTATCTTGCATTTGAAGTCTACTCTGGCAGTCCCCATTTCCCAGCCTTCTCCTGTTCTTTCATCCCCTGAATCTTTGAAGAAAACAATGATAAATGAGTTAGGGATTTTGTGAAACTATTCCAAGGTTTGAGCTCTGAACTAACTTGGAAGAGGCACCAAGGCTAATTGGAAGCACATATTAAAATGAACACAAGATGGTAGGGAGAGGGAGAATTATTTTGAGAAAATAAATAAAAAATACAAGATTGCCCTTTGTTCACAGAGGCATTGCTACTGACCCACCTTCAACTTTCTGTGCTGTTTTTGTAAGTCAGGGACTATGGATTTGTCTTTTCCCAGCCAGGTCCTTTCTCCAAGGGCTGTTTTTGAGATAGCAGGCTACGGGCATGGATCGGAACAAAGCCAGCCAGCTGGTCCTTGTCAGTCACGACCCATGGCCTTGGACTTCTTCACACTGAGCCCCAAGAGCTCATCCAAGTACCTTACAATGAAATTAAAGTTTCTTTTTAATTTAACCCAAACCAAAAACATCACAACTCAGCAACAGCAAAGCAAGCAAGAGGAGCCGGCTGAGGAGTTAATCTGCTGCATTCGTGGTCCTTGGAATGAAATGTTTTTAAAAGTTCTAAAATCCTTGATATAAAACATATGTGTGGATGGCCTTTGTACTGGACTGCCTTTGATACCACGGTGTGAATCAGTGAGAGGGGGTGACTGGCTTGTTTTAGCTCCTTACTCAAGTCATGAGTCTCTGGTGGGCCCAGACAACAAACAGCACGTGCTCATTTTGGATTATTGTCTGTAAAACCTACAGCAGAGCAAAGTATACAGTAAGTAGTCAATAGATGCTGGGGTTGTTAAGTGGCGCCATAATGCCCAGAGTGACAGACCTGGAGTCAAGAAGACTCATCTGAATTTAAATCCAGTCTCAGACACTGGCTGTGTGACTTTGGGCACGTCACTGCACCCTGTGTGCCTCAGTTTCCTTATCAGTGAAACAAGCTGGAGAAAGAATGGTAAATGACTCCAGTATGTGTGCCAAGAAAACCCCAAATGGGGTCACAGAGAGTCAGACATGACAACCACAAGTCAATATGTATCAGATTGATTGGTTCATTTATTGGTTTGGCCTTTTTACTACTGAGTGCAGGAAACAGATTTCAGTGTCTTTGTGAGGGCATAAGAAGGCATTAACAAGCTGTTATTCATCTCCACAAAATTACAATCTGAAATTGTAGTCACAACAAAGAAAAACATACAAGGTTGGCCCCAAATAAGGGATATAAGAAGACATTTCAGCTCCCAACACACATACACCCATGGGGGAAGTGATGCCCATGGGTGTGGAACATTACATATACTTTCAGAATTTTTTTTTAATACATATGCACTGCATTTGCTGATTTTTTCTCTCTCTTTTTTTTTTCTTTTTGCTGAGGCAATTGGGGTTAAGTGACTTGCCCAGGGTCACACAGCTAGGGAACGTTAAGTGTCTGAGATGAGATTTGAACTCAGGTCCTCCTGACTTCAGGGCTGGTGCTCTATCCACTGCGCCACCTAGCTGCCCCCTTTTTTTTTTTCCCTCTTTTAAAGAATTATTCACTATAATGGATGGTTCTCTGAGAGGGGAGAGAGGAAAGATCTAAGGAGAAATTCAGTCTGTGTAAAAAAAAGATTTCAGTTAAAAATTTTAAAAGAAAGTGAATTTTGCAAAATGATAATCAACTTAACCCACAGAAAAAAATATATATATATAAGAGAAGACATCTCTGTCCACTCCTTTGCAAAGATCAGCTTCCATCAGAATGGAACACTGCATACAATACCAGTATTTTTTACATTTTGATCATTTTGCTGATTTTACTTTCTCTTTTTCAATTAAAAAAAATCATTGTTATAAAGGATGGCTCTGTGGGAGGGGGAAAAGGTAAAGAGACAAATAGGGACATTTTGTTCATTGAAGAACAAAAGACATTGATAAAAATCTGTTTTAAAAAATATTACCAAAATTGAGAGAACCTCTCAAAAGAAATTCTTGATGCATTTGTGCTCCTTGGGAAGAGAAGAGCCTTGTTCAAGTGATTCCTAGGTAACACTCTAATAGGAGAAATCAGTAAGTTGTGTGGACAGAACACAGGTTAGATGGAAAGGGGATTGGTCTTTCTCTAAAGCTAAAGGGATGAATAATTAAAACCATATAGGGATGAAGGATCAAGAATTAAAATCAGATCTAGAAGTCTACAAAATTCTCAGAGACCTATTTAGAAAAGTAAATAGAAAAACTTTACAAGCTTTATTAAAGTATTAAAGTAGAGAGAGTAGTCTTGACATCCCCTTTGCTCTCAAAATTTTGCTCACCAGGGTATTCTGATCTATTTTGTCATAAATACCTAGAAATGCTCAAAATATGTTGATATTTTATTGTAACCTTTTTGTATATATTACATTTAAAAAGAGCCAGATGTAAAATAATATCAGAACAAAGAAAAAAGTTTGTGGTGTAGGGAGAGAGAGAAGGCAAAAAACTTAATTCTATGTAATTTGTGGCCTATGGCTGACATGGATTGGATCCTGGGGGGAAATCTAACCCTAAAGTCCTATCCTTGGCTAATGATACCTACTTGAAATGTTTCAGGAAAATCTCTAAATATACTAATGTTTAGTTGATAAAAATACTTCCCCAAATATAAATAATAGGGTCTCCTACTCTTACAGAAATACTCAAGATAACAGTACATTTTGGTCATGAGACAGTTTTGATCTTCCCTCACAGAAAATAAAAAGACACGAGATAACTAGATGTACAAATAAAAAGAATACTAAAATAGTTTCTTTCAAGGAGAGAAGTAGGCTAAGAGTCTCTATGAAGGAAACACTACTGCAGTGGAATCCCTCTCTCCGACAAGGTCATTTACAATCTATCCTTCCTGGGCTCAAAGGGCCATTTTGTGGTTTACAAGCCCGTAGAGGTTAAGTATACTTTGGGGTTTGTTGATCTCTTTTCTTTTTTTTTTCTTTTAAATTATAGCTTTTTATTTTCAAAACATATACATGGATAATTTTTGACATTCACTCTTACAAAACCTTGTGTTCTAATTTTTTTCCTTTTCTTCCCTCCCTCCCCTAGTGGGCAAGTGAGCCAATATATGTTAAACATATGCAATTCCTCTATACATATTTATACAATTATCTTGCTGCACAAGAAAAATCAGAACCAAAAGGGGAAAAAAATGAGAAAGAAAGCAAAATGCAAGCGAGCAATAACAAAAAGAGTGAAAATATGATGTTGTGATCCACACTCAATTCCCACCGTCCTTTCTCTGGGTACAGATGGCTCTCTCCATCACAAGACCATTGGAACTGGTCTGAATCACCTTTTGTTGACGCCATGTCCATCAGAATTATCAATCTCTTTTCTGTGAGACTTAGTCTATCCAAGGAACAACCTGGTCTTGTTCCCCATATAGGATGCGTCTCAAGAGTTTTTGTAGACCATCTTCTCCACACTGCATCAGGAAATTTTTTTTTCTATTAGGTCCAATCTTAGAACTCTTGGACTTAAAAGCTCTTAAACCTTGGGATTACCCACAAAGCTGCTGCTGCCCAGGAAATCTCCCTTCTATGGTTAGAGGGTTAGATTCCAGGATGTTGTTACCCAGAAAACTCAAAATATCCCCCTTTTATACAATAGTTTGGGGTTCATAATGGTGACTAACTAACCCAAGGTCACACAAGCAGGGAGTGGTTGAGCTGATTGACTTCAAATCCAACCCCCATTCCATTACCTTCTTTTTTTTTTTTTTTTTTCTTTTTTTCCTTTGCATCACCAACATTTCATTCTTGAAAGTGGACCATCCCTGCTAGGCTGACTCTTCTATATGAGACACTTCCCTTCTATGAATAGTATCAAATCTGTTCTCTAAAAGTCCAGATTGCATGTGAAATTATGCTAGATTTTTCTCTCCTCTCTAACAAATTTTTCAGTGGAGAAGTTACAAATCCCAATGATTCCATCATTTCTCTACTTAAACAACCTTGTGGTTAAAATCTAGTCCAAAGGAGAATTCCCTTTTGGTTCATTAAGTTTTTCAAAGGAAGAAATGATCATTAGAAGAAATCAGGACATTATTAGCTGCTTTTCTTTTGGCTAAGCCAGAATTCCTGCAGAAAGCTGATGAAAGAAATCCTCTGATCCTTACATAATGCCTCAGAGAAAGCTTGTGATCTATTTCCTAAACCAACTCCAGGCAAAATGGCAGAAGTAGGCAAAGTTTATATCAACAAATAACTAATTCTTATCTTGACAGACCCTTGCTTTTTCAACTTCTCCCCCTACATATTATCCCAAGCAATTTGCATCCACACTGATCCACAAATCTCCATCTCTCTTCCCCTTATCAATCAACACACACATAGATAGTCACACCCATTTTCCAATTCCACCCCAATCTACCATCTATGACCCAGCTTCTTAAGCTGGGGGTCATGATCCCCTATGGGGTCATAACCCCATACAGTCTTGTGACTGTATGTGGGAGTCACAAATTATGATTTATTATTAGTAAATGTTTGATTTTTATCCCTATTTTAAATTCCTATATATCTGGAGTCACAAAAGAAATTTTGGGGGAAAAAAGGGCCATTAATAGAAAAAGTTTAAGCCCTGATCTATTGGAAGTATGCAATTCTTCCTTTTGATCTCTTTATCTTCTTCAGAGTGCAATGAAGAAGAAAGACCATATTGTAGCCACAAGCAATTGGGTTCCTATTGCAATTCTACAAAGAAACAGTAACTAAAATTCTGCAGATAAAAAAAATTTTAAAGGAGACAAATTTGGGTTAGATACAATGATGGAGGTTGGTTCCAGATGACTGCTGTCAAAACACACATCCTTCCTTTTTATTTAAAAAAAAAAAAAAAAAAAAAAAGGTAAACTCTTAACACTGGAAAGGTCTATGTGTTTTCTGTTGAAATTGTCATGTCAGATTTCCTTAACTGTTGTTTACGGGAAGGAAGGTGGTTCCTTGGAAGTCAAATGATATATCAAAAAAGAAAAAAAAAAAATATTTGTTCAATTCTGGTTCTGCTACTTCCTATAGGGGTGACTTGAGCAAGCCACCTTGCCTGAACTTTTCTATTTCCTCATCTGAAAATTGAGGGGGTTAGAGTGGGAGACCTCTAAGGTCCCTTTAGTGTATGATATGGCAGCTAGCTAATCTGACAATCAATGCTAAAGTTAGTGGATGCTGATGAGACTAGGAGATTCTGAGATGGGAGTTAGAAGTATCCCAGGATACAGGAGAGGAGCCTAGCAGTAACTGGCACCCATACCTCTCTCCTGGGGCCATTTGGCCAAAGACCACACTGGCCTTGCTAGTCCCTCTCCCAGCCTGGGATGCTCTCCTTTTTCTCTTGGCTTCCATCACAAACCCCACCTTTTACAGGAGACCCTCCCCTCTCCCTCTAGTTGCCGGTACCTTCCCCTGTCAGATTTCCTTATATTTGTACCATAGTTACCTGGTATGTCCTTGTAAGGATAGGGTTATTTCTCCTATTAGAAGGGAAGCTCCCTGAAGGCAAGGACCATGATTTTGCTTTTCCTTGTATTCCCTAGCATAGGACACAGTACCTGGATTACATGGTACAGGTCTGATAAGTGCTTACTGACTGAATTGCATGGAATGGGAGACCTGAATGGGATCTCAGAGGTCCAGCTCCCTTGAAGCCCAGGGAGATTAAGTCACCTGCCCCCAATCCCACCAGGAATAAGCAAGATTTGAACCTCAGACCCCAGAGCCGGGGCTATCGGCCTGGACCCTGTTGCCTCCCTAAGTCCTTCAGAGAGACATGACAAGACAACCCTTGACTTGCCTTATGGAGGATGCTTTCCACATTCATAGTTAAACTAATTTAGGAACTCTGAGTTCAGCAGAAAGGAGAAAAAAGGAGACTTAAGGAGTCTGGGAAATGGGCTGTTTCCTGCTCTCTGTACCTAGCCAGCCCAAGGGGAGAGTGATGCTTTTTCCCTTGGTCGGCTGGGCCGGAGTGCACTTGTGGGCTCCCAGGGTGCCGCTGGAAGGACCAAGTCCAAATTCTTTAGCTTGATATTCAAGGTCCCTCCCAGCCCAGTCCCACTTTCCAACACCGAGTAATTACTGCCTTATCTCCTCCTGTTACTCCCACCTATGGTACACAGACACACCCTCACTTCCAGCCAGTTTGGTTCAGGGATCCATCTCCCTCCACACATGGCCTGTGTTCCCCACCTTGGCTGAAATCCTCTTCTCCTGAAAGATGCTCCTCCTTTCCCCTCCCTCTAGTCCATTAATTAACAAGCACCTGTGGGTTCTGGAAATACAAAACCAAAATAATTCTAGAACCTGAGGGAGGAGGGGAAGTAAGGGCTGGGAAAATACAAAAGGTGGTATTGAAGCTGAGTTTTTGCAGATGGGAGTTTTGCAGATGAGGAGGAAGATGTTCTAGGTGTGGGGGAACACAAACGAAAAATCTCCCAATTGGAAATCTAGCCCTCTCAGGGTCAAAGTTGTTAATATAACTGGAGGGGACCTCAGTGGGCTTCTCATTCACCTGTAAGAAAAGCAGCTGTATCATTTTAATGTTTTCTGTGAATGTTTGCTTGCGTTTTGTTTTCCTTCTTAGGTTGTTTGTTTTTTCCTCTTTCTAGATCTGATTTTTCTTGTGCAGTAAGATAACTGTATAGATAGATATATACATATATTGGATTTATCATATATTTTAACATATTTAACATGTATTAAATTATCTGCCATCTAGGGGTGTGGGTGGGGGGAAGGAGGGAAAAATTTGGAACAAAAAAAATTTTTGCAAAGATCAATGTAGAAAAATCACTCATATGTTCTGTAAATAAAAAGCTTAAAAAAAGAAAGGAAAAGAAAAGAAAAAGTAAAACAAAACAAGCTCATGGTGTAACATCATCGGAGGTAACTCCACTAGGCTTTTCCCTGATGAGAATTTGGTGGTTATGATCTACAAGAGCCACCTCTCTTGGAAGAAATGAAAGGTAATTATTTAGCTGCCTGAAAAGAACACAGTTGTACTGAAAACAACAGTAATTGCAGAGTAAGTCTTCTTCACTCCTTCTGTGATGGCTCCTGAGAGTCCCAGTAATTATCTTTTGTCTTGGATGGGTACAGCCCACCTACCATTCTCATTCCAGGACATGGACATGTAGGCAAACCTCCTCCACTGGCATAGGCAGTCAACCCCCAGGGGATGGAGGGAAAGAACTTGTGCCAAGGAAGCTAAAGATGCTCTTGATAGCACTTGGACCCATTGGTCTTCAAGGTGTTCCCATTTTCAGAAAATTAGAAATAGTTCTCTGTTGGATTTTATGTGGTGATTGTCCTTGGTTCTATCTTATTAAAGATTTCTAGGTGGTTCAGCAGATAGAGCACCAGGTCTGGAGTCAGAAAGACTTGAATTCAAATCCTGCCTCAGTTACTTACCAGCTGTATGATCCTGGGTAAGTCCCTTAACCTTGTTTGTCTCAGTTTCCTCATCTGTAAAATGAGCTGGGGAAGGAAATGGCAAACCACTCTAGTATCTTTGCCAAGAAAATCCCAAATGAGGTCACAAAGACTCAAACACAACTGAAAAACAACTACACAATAGCACTGACTTAAATAATGAAATACATGGCACGTTTATCAAACTTACTGATGACACAAAGGCTAATGACAAGGTTAAGATAAAAATAAGGAGAGTTAGGATGATAAAATTGAAATTTTTAAAAAGTATTGGCAAGCTAGAAATAAGACCTGAAAGTAAGAAGATAAAATTTAATAGAGACAAAGTCACATCCAAAGAATCAGCTTTCCAATCACAAATTAGGGGAAGTGTGACCAGATAACATATCATCTGAAAAAGATCTGGGGGATTTAGTGAACCACATGCTCAATAAGTCCACAGTGTGATATGACCCACAATAACAACTAGAAAATTAATACAATCTTAGGTTATATTAAGAAAGAAATATTGACTGAAATTAGGGAAGTGCTCATCACTTCAGATTCTCTCCTCTGGTCCGTCTGGACTACTATTCAGTTCTAGGTACCTATTGATAAGTTGGGAAACATATAGAGGAGAGTGACTAGAAATATAGAGGAGACCGTAATTATCATTTATCAGACATCGATAACATGCAAGATTCTACAGAGATCAGAGCTAGACAACAGCCCAGATCTGAGAGAGAACCAGACCTACAGGCAAAAAAGATACAAAAGAAGCATCCACTTAGGAGCATCACCTCATTCTAGCTAGCCAAAATAAGTCAAGACTTTGTGGAAAGAGAAATTTGGCCAAGATAAAAAAAATTTCAGTTGAGTGCCACCAAAACCAAAACAAAAAAGAACCCTCCATATAGATGAAAACAAACAAATTCAAATCAGCACCATGGAAAAACCCAGCAATCTCTATAATTTAACAGTATGAGTCATCTCCTCAAAGATTTGGGGAAACTACAAAATTAGAAAATGTGTAGGTTTGATAACAATTATTCAAATAAACTCCTGACTGGGGAAAAAAAAAAAAAGCAGAATTCTGTCAAGTGTTGTTAGTTTTTTAGTTTTTTAATTTAAGTATTGCACTGTATTGGGATTGGGAGGATTATTCCTTTGGGATTTTAGTTAAAGTAGATGAGAAGTCTTAGATTATTTTCACTAGTTTCAGTTTTAAAGTTAATAATGCTCTAAGTTTCCCTGGACTCAATATATAGCTAGTGTGGAAAGAGCACTGATCTTGGAGTTGGGAAAAGCTGAGTTCGAATCTGGCTCCAGATACTAATTAGCTGTGTAACTTTAGGCAAGTCGTTTAACTTATGCTTGCCTCAGTTTGCTAATCTGTAAAATGATTACACATGTCCCCCACACACACATACACTGTGTTGTAAAGATAAAATGAAATGATATTTGTAAAAGTGATTTTCAGATCTTTAAGCACTATATAAATGTTAACTATTATTTTTTAATTTGATTATGATACAAAATTATGTGAATAAATGAGTCACTTCTGACTCTCTCCAGTCCTACAGAAAAAAACATACGGGCAAAAACTTGCTCTCTGTCCCAGCCCAGAACTCAAGATATTTGTCCCAAAAGAAACACACAGACTCATGACACAGGAGAAAGGGATCCCAGCCGCTAAAAACTGTGGAGAGGAGGGATTAGCCAGAAGAACAAATACAGTTCAGGCAACTCTTTATCAATCTAAAGTCCAGCCCTACCAATCTGGCAGGAGCAAGGGTGTGGCTTTTCTGCCACTGGAAAAGGAGGGCATTTTATACCTGTTCTTCCAAGCTGCAGAGGGAAAAAAACTGATATGGGCATGGGACCTGAACTCATCAGGAAGACCTGGATTCTGTTACTGGCTCAATTATTTACCAGCTGTGTGATACAGGATAAGTCACATGTCCCTTAGCAGTTCATTTTACTCATCTATGAAATGAGATGGTTGGACTTAATGACCTGTAGGGTGCTTTGCAGCTTTCAGTCTGTGATTCCTCTGCCAACTTGTCTCCAGAGGAGGGAGACTTCTTTATAGTTTGTCAATCACTTTGCCCAAGGTCTGTGGCTGCCCCAAGACTGAAGGGTCATTCTTCATTTTGTTATCACAAAAGTGACAGCTTCAGTTCACGGTCCCCATATTTATTCCTTACCTGGTTTTACAATTAAATAAAAATTAAATTCCCTTGGATTAAACACTGATCTGGTCTCTCTTTTTTTTTTAATGCTATTTTCAAATATTTCAATCCAAATAATGTATTTCAAAATAACTTAAAATACTAGACTATAAACTCCAGGAGAATGTAATCTCTGTGTTTCATTGGCTGATGTTTTTGTTCCTTCCTGAACCTTAGCAGGGTGCCTTTAACATAGTAGGTGTTTAATAAATATTAACCAAATTGTATTGAACTAGCACTTTAGAATCGATTTCTATACCAAGTGGCTTGCCTCCCTGAAAGGAAAAACCTTCGGTTCCAGGAAAAGATCCAAGAAATTACCAGGATCAATCAGGATCATTGATTCAGAGCCATAGGGGAGATGGGGGCAGGGTGGTTAGGGAATAGAAAGGTCACCTGCTTCCTATGGTGAGGGAAGAAAGGCTTTCCTGGCCCTCACCATTGGGCTTATGAATAGGGTAGGTATGATTTTAGGGTTTCAGGAAAACCTCTGTTATACTGTATTATAGATCACTGTTAATCAAGCCCACACAGGATCCCAGGTGAATGAAGACTAATTATAATAGCTAATATTTGTGTTGTCCTTTGAAGTTTGCAAAGCACTTCACACATAGGATCTCATTGGATCTCACCACAGCCCTGTAAGGAAGGTGCTATTATTATCCCCATTTTACAGATGAGGAGACTAAAGTAGGTAAAGGTAAAGTAACTTGCCCAGGCTTACATTATACAGTAAATGTCAACAGCAAGATTTGAATTGGGATTTTCATGACTCCAGATTGACTGTTCTGTCTCCGAGGGATCACTCAGCTGCCTCTAAAGACCTTAAAGGTAAAAAAATAAAAATAAATTAAAAAATAAAAAAATACCTTAAAGGTCCTTTCCAACTCAGTTCTGTGATTCTTGGGTTTCGAATGTCTTCCGAATATTGAGAGCCAAAAAAGGGAAGGGAACAGCAAAAACAGAATATCACTGAGTTTTGAAATTAAGTCTCTTCTAGGTCATACAGCGTGAAGTTTGGTTAAAGAAGCTGCGGGTGTGGAGCTAGAGAAGAATTTGAGGGGAAAGATAGCAGATCCAGATTGTTTCTAAATATCCTGCACAAACCAGATTAAATGAGTCTTGCTTGGCCCCAGACGGCAGAACTGGGAACAGGAGAAATTTCAAAGAAGCAGATTTCAAGTGAGATCTAGATTTCAAGCAAGAAGGGTCTCTAGAGACTATCAAGTCCAACCCTCTCATTTTACAAAGGGAGAAACTGAGACTGAGAAATTAAGTGACCTGCCCAAAGTAACACCGGGAATAAGTGGTCCAGCATCTGATTCCAAATATATCTGAGGAAGAACTAGCAACCAATGGAGCCACTCTTGCCCAGTTATATGTCACTCAAACAAGAAGTCCTTAATCCGGGTCTATAGACCTTCAAGGAACCATAGATAGATTTCAGAAGGTCTATGAATTTTGATGGCAAATATATATATTTCACTAGCCTTGAAATTAAATTTAGCATTTCTTTAAAATATGATTTTTTTGTTGTTGTTGAGGCAATTGGAGTTAAGTGACTTGCCCAACGTCACACAGCTAGGAAGTGTTAAGTGTCTGAGGTCAAATTTGAACTCAGATCCTCCTGATTTCAGATCTGCTGCTCTAACCACTGCGCCAATGAGGTGCCCCCTCAAATATGAATTTAACAAAACCCAAAATACACCTACCATTATTCTGAGAAGGCTTCCATAATGCCATAGGGATTCATAATACAAAAAAGCTTAAGAAGCCTGGTCTCCTTGAGGAAATGGTATCTCCCAGCAGGGATTCCCTGAAAGTCTCTATTGCCTTAGCATCAGGAGGATGGAGACCCTTCCCAGGGAGAAGCACTGGGGCTCACATGACTGCCTCTCTGCAGGGACAGTGAGTACAAATGCCAGGGTCCACCCCGCCACACAGCTCCCCGTGTGATCTCCATGAATATTCACAACCACGGGAGCCTGGGAGTACGTGGTGGCAGTGCAAAGTCAAGCAGGAAAGTGACACTGCACTTGGCCATCGGCCACTCTCCACAGCATGACCCCAGCTTAGCAAACGTGAGGGCAGACCCACGGAGGAGAGAGGGGGAACTTCAGGTGGGCTTCCTCCTGGGAATCCTGTGATGTCACTTTGTGTGCAATAGTTCTTAATAATAATGAAAATTAATAATAATCCCCCATATATGTAGCCAGGGCTTCAAGATCACTTGGGTCATTGCTTTCTACTCCCACTGATTACCAATGTGTCTGCCCTGTGCTAAAGATATAAACGTAAAAATGAAACAATCCCTGCTCTTTAAGAGGGATTTAAAAACCACCAAAGTACCTACAATGGACCAAGAGCTGTGCTAGGGACACAAAAGTAAAAATGAATCAGGGCTCGAGTCAGGAGGACCTGACCTTAGATACTTACTAGCCATGCCATCCTTAGCAAGTCATTAGCCCTGATTACTTTTTTTAAAAAAGGAGGGAGGAGGGGATAAAGGGGCAGCTAGGTAGTGCAGTGGATAGAGCACCAGCCCTGAAGTCAGGAGGACCTGAGTTCAAATCTGGTCTCAGACACTTAACATTCCCTAGCTGTGTGACCCTGGTCGAGTCACTTAACCCCAATTGCCTCGGCAAAAAAAGGGGGAGACAAAATGAATCAATTATGATCACTCACTCAAGTTATTTGCCAAGCATTGTGCTAGATATACAAAGACAAAAATGAAACATCCTTTTCATTGAATCAAGCATTTATGAAGTACCTACTATGTGCCATATTGGGGATACAAGTACAAAGAATATAACAATCCCTGTCTTCAGGGATTTATACTCTATATATCTATATCTCCATCTATATCTATGTCTATATCTATATCTACAGGTAGAAGATCCAACTACTCAATCAAGTATTTATGAAGTACCTACTATATGCCTTACTAGGGATATAAGTACAAAGAATGAAATAATCCCTGCCCTCAAGAAGCTTACATTCTAAGGAGAGATAAGTGCATGTAAAAATGCAAATGGAATAAACACAATGTAAATAAATACAAATATGTCCAAAGTAACAAAAAAAACAAGGGAGTTTGGGAGGGGCAGCCTTAGCTTTTGGAGGAATAAGGAGAGGTTTTTTGCAGAGGATGCCTTCAGTGCATCTTGAAGGAAGAAGGGGGGACTCTGTGAAACAGGGATAGGAGAAGATGCAGAGGGGATGGGGGAGAAAGAGAGGAAGGGAGTGTCTTGTGTGAAAAACAGCCAGAAGGTGGGTTTGGCTGGATCAGAGAGCCTGGGCAGGGGAGCAATGTCTAGTAATATGGGAAAGATTAGAGGAGGTGATAAAGGGCTTTCAATGTCAAATACAGGATTTTGTGTTTGATCCTGGTGGATGTAGGTGGCCAGTGGAGCTCCAGACAGAAGTCCTTCTTATATCATTGAGCCAGAGAACTCAAGGCCCAGTGGACATGGTCTGAGTGCAGCTCTCAGGTCCCAGGCCACCAGATGGGGTGGCTCCCCTGATTACCCCATCATGGATACAAGAGCACTCAAGTCTGTGACTGAGAATCTCATGAGAGCAGGGAGCCTCCCCATGGCAATTGTCCTTTCTGGCTTCTGGCCTGGCTCCCTTATCTGTGGCCCAGGCCCTGAGGAAGCTCCCTCTCCAATCCCCTTGGAATCTTCCTGGAAGAACAGAATGAACCGGAGGCAGATGAGCTGCCATTTCAGCCCATAAGCTGCCAAATTGCTCTTCAGGCCAAACTGGAAAATGAACGCCTGTCACTCTGTGGAACAGATCATAACAAGCTCAAATTCACTCTCTCTTCCCTTTCTTGCCTCTTGTTTTACCTTTCCCAAAAGGAAAAAGGCATTTCTTCTGCTTCTGTATCTAAGTGCCTTCGGGAGAGCTGAGAGAGACCTCAGATGGTACCGAGTCTGATGCCTTTATGTAGTGCTACACTGGACGGATGCCTCCCCTGGAGTCAGGAAAACATGAGTTCAAATGCAACCTCAGACAATTACGAGCTGTGTGATTCTAGACAAGTCATGAATTCTTGTTTTCCTCAGTTTTCTCAGCTGTAAAATTATAAATTTTACAATTATAAATTATATAATAAATTATAGTGCTTATATACATAAATATTAATAAATTATAACAGCTTATGAGGCTCAAATGAAATAATAACTGTAAAGCATTTAGCTCAGTGTCTAGCGCATAGTCAGCACTACATAAATGATGACTATTACTATTATTATTACAAATAAGGTCCAGAGAGGTCAATGACTTGACCAGAGTTACCTGGATATGAAGGTAAAGCTAGCATTTCAATCCAGGCGGAGCTCTAACTAGGCTAGGGTGACCAGGACTTTGCCATAAGGAGCCATCATGTTAGGGGAGGACCCGCCCTCCCCATTACAATCCTCCAGGCTGTTAGATGTATGGTATAGATATTTTCCATCTACTTTTAGGCTGCCACCTTTCGGGGACCAGAATGCTACAGACAATGTCAGAAGTAGCCATTCAGGTAAAAAGTGTTTGTTGCCTTGCTATTTTTCTTTGTCACCAGGGACAGTTCACAGAGGAAGAGTGGGGAGAGGTGGTCTACTGGGAAATAACCATCAGGAAAAATGAAAGGACATCAATAAAACATCTTTAAAAACTTAATGCAGTTCCCAAAGACTTATGATGAAAAATGGGATCCACCTCAGAGAAAGACCTGACAGAGTCTGAATGCAGATTGAACATCCTTTTTTTTTTTTTTCTTTTCATTTTTTAATTTTTCTTGGGGATTTTTTGGGCCTGAGTTTTCTTTCACGATGTGATTAATATGGAAATATAAGGTTGTATGACTGCACATATATAACCTATATCAAGTTGCTTGCCTTCTCAATAAGGGGGGAGAGGAGGAAGAAGGGAGGAAGAGTAGAACTCAAAACTTTTAAAAACCAAATGTTAAAAAATACATGTAATTGGAAAAAAATGAAGTTAAAAAAACCCTACAAAATAACTTAATGCAAAGTTTTAACAGTAATGATAATACTCAAGAATCCCATACAAATGGATGGTTTACTTCCCCAAGACTCAGTTCAGGTTTCTTTTGAATTTATGGTCTATTTTAACCAGTCATCTTTTTATTGTCCATAGGGACAGACCTAAAAAGGATCCCTCCCTGGGAATCCTGTGGGAGGAGATGTCAGGAAATCAAGTGGGATGTATCATTCTAAACAGATGCTCTTGGGAGCTGCTCATCATGTGGAAAGTTACAGGATCAACTGCCCTCCCACCTTACTTCTGCCCCCACCTTTGACCAGTTGTTCTCCAATTTGGCCCCCAGAGAAAAAGGCAGATTCCAGGCTCCTGCCCAGTCACAGCCATCAAAGCAGAGCTTCTTAACCTAGCCTCTATCAACTGGTATACATTTATTCATTTATTTATATGTACTTATTATGTATATATATCAAATTGTATTTCAACATAATTGGCTTCTTTTGTAATTCTTTGTATTTCATTTTATGTGTTTAAAAATATTATTCTAAGAAGGTCTAGAGGGGTCCATTACATCCCCAATCCTTGCATTGAAACTTTGACATTAAGGGAAATAAGAAAGTGAAAGATTGGTTATCTGAGTAGTGGGGTGGGGGGCTATAAATCCTGAGATATGATTGGAGGATGAAGAAATGGCCCCTATGCAACCAAGATTCACAAAAAGATGGAGCCAAGGAGTGAATGACAGTCAGAGGCTCTGAGAGCCCAAGAGACAGTGGGGACTTGGTGGATACTCCAGAGCACCCTCTGGTGCTCAGTCCTGCTCATTTCATTTGCATTAATCTCACCATGTATAGCTACAATTTTTTGAATCACTTATAGCTCTATAGATCTAATGGGTCAATAATTACAAGTAACTAAGGGTGCCTTTTACCCATCGGGCCATGGTGAAACTCAAGGTGGGTGTGAGTACACTAAAGGCAGGCTGCCAACAAATAATTGTCCAGGAGATGAGGCAGCATAATATGGATGACAGATTTGAATTCTGTCCCCAGATACTGGCTGTGTGATTCAGAGCAAGTCACTCAACCTCTCTGAGCCTCAGTTTCCCTATCCATAAGGAGCTAGATTAGATGGCCCTCAACGTCCTTTTCCGGTTCGAAGTCTACAATTCTGTGATAAATGGCAGGAAGGATCTTGTCAAAGAGACAGAGTCCCAGAAAAGGGGGTGAGATGACCGTGTAGCAAGTGATGGTCAACCTGAATGTGCCAGTAGTATCTGAGTAATATCTAGTGATCATTCTAGAGAAGATCCAAGCAGAGTGGATGGACAGACACTTCCAAAAGTCATGCAGATGAATGGACTATATTCTGCTCTCTGGAGGAAGTGCCCATCAAAGTATTCGATATTTGTACTTTATAACGGATAAACTACCTCATAAATGCACCACGGATTTTACTTATTGATTAGCATTTGTTGGGAGAATCCTTCCCTACCTGCTGTCTCCAAAGATGAAGGAGAGAACATAGGGATTGCCTGAACTCTAGGGAAACCTTAGTCCTTCTGGGTAAAAGCTGGAAATCCACCTGTCCCCTTCTCTTCTCTATATCCTGTTTCATTTGGTGATCTCATCAGCTCCCAGAGATTCAATTATCATCTCTACAAACCAGTTCTCAGATCGATTTGTGACTTACAGTCACAAACTATTAGACATTTTGAAGCATATGCCCCAGAGACATCTTAAACTCAGCATATCAAAAACTGAACTCACTTTTTCCCAAAAGCCTCCCCTTTTCCAACTTCTCTATTACTGCTGAGTGCACCCCCATCCTCCCAGAGCCATAATGAAGTACTCAGTTCCCAATTCTCTCTCACTCTCTATAGCCAACTGATTATCTGTCAAGTCCTGACATTTCTACCTTTGCCACATGTCTTATAGAAGCTCCTTTCTCTCCTCTGACACTGCTATGACTGGTGCAGCCCCTCTTCCCTCACACCAGGATAACTGCAAAAGCCTCCTGGTGGACTTCCTGCCACAAGTCTCTCTCCACTTCAGTCCATTCTCTCTATTCAGCTGTCAGACTGAACAGGTCAGCATAGATATGACCATATCACCTCCATGATCAAATACTAAGTCTTCTGCTTGACTTTAAAAGAGCTTTATAATTTTTATAATCCTTCCTATCTTTCTAGTCTTCTTACACTTCACTCCCTGCAAAATGCTCTGCAATCCAGTAATTCCCTTTAAACACTACATTATCCAACTCTGCATTTTCACTGTCTGTCCTTTCTACCAGGAATTCTATCCCTCTCCTTCTGTCTCTGGGCTGCCTTCAAATCCCAAATATTTCCTATGAGAAGCCTTTCTCACTTCTCCCCCAATGCTAGTGCCTTTCTTCAGATTTTCTCTCATTTTCCCTGCATTTATCCTATACACAGTTAATGGTATATCATCTCCTCCATTAGAATGTAAGCTCCTTGAGGGCAAGGATTATATATGTCTTCTTTGAATCCTTGGCACCTAGCATGGTGCCTGACACATAAGAGGCACTTAATAAATGCTTATTAATATGACATCAAGTGTTATAGACTCAAAAGCTTTTAATGCTATTCAGGAGTGGGATACGACTTCAAAGAGAGGTGGGCAAGGTAGACAGCTACCTATATATGATAACAATACTATATATATATATATATCAATAATATGATAACGCATATAGGGGACATAATGGATTCTTTTAATTATTAATTTCTATAGATGAGCAAACTTTTTTTAAATTTATTTTTATTTTTTTGCTGAGCAAATTTTTAATGCTAGAAAATAATTCTTTTCATGGCATGGTGGTATTTATTTATGTTAAGCCAAGCCCTACATGTTGTGAGTTCTGTGTGTAGTCAGGGGCCACCCCTACCTGTAGCATGAGGGTGCTTATGCATGTCTGGAAGGGAGATAGAACAGACATCTCTAGCTTCATCTCTCCCCACCCTCCTCTAACAGGGGAACTTTAATATATATATTTTTGCTTTTTGCTGAGGCAATTGAGGTTAAGTGACTTGCCCAGGGTCACACAACTAGGGAATGTTAAGTGTCTGAGTTCAAATTTGAACTCAGGTCCTTCTGATTTCAGGGGGAATTTTAATTTTTAACAGGAGAGGAAGCTTTGCTCTCCTCCAAGAGAGAGTGTTCTGGACTAGAATGATATCTATCTGCTCCCTTAAGTATTATTCGTCTAGGAGATATTATCAGGTTCAATTTCTGTACACTGTTTCTCATTATTGGGAGGAATCAAACAATAACATTTATTAAATGTTTATTATATATTAGGTACTGTACTAAGTTTTGGGGGTGAGGGGGAAGGGAACCTATATCCAAGCTCTATCCAAGGGACCTCAGACCTTTCCCCATCAAATACTAGTTCCGCAATGAATATACATAGAGAAATAGGGGGAAAAAACCTCATTTATGAAAATCATAGACAAATGGAAAGCAGAGAAGAATATATAGAGGAACAATAGCACCCGACGATACAAAATGAGGGAGCTCTTCCATTGGGACTGAGGTAATTTAGCTCAATGGAGAGACAGACAGAGACAAAGAGAGACAGAGTCAGAAACAGAAACCGAGACAAAAAGAGAGATAGAAAGAGATGGAGTTCCAGATCTCACCCAAGGGGGAATCCCTCCACTCCCTGTCACGTCCCACCCCCACCCTGATCAGTCTCGGTTGCAAGCTCTCAATGTTGCTGTAGGGAAGAGTATCTCTGAATGGACCCTGGAGTTGGATATTTTCCTCTCTAACAGACAGGAAATAGTATTTAGGTTTACCTCCCTCTTTGATTCAACCCCTCCCTCTTTGATTCAACCCCTCCCTCTTTGATTCAACCCCTCCCTCTTTGATTCAACCCCTCCCTCTTTGATTCAACCCCTCAATTCAATACCTGGGGTCCTGCTATCGTTCTACTTTGTACCGAGTGCGGAGGAAGATTCGGACCCTTGGGAGCTTTGGGGAGACTGGACTTGGAGACTTGAAGCAATTAGAGAACAATGCAGACAACACAAGAAAATTAATCTGGGTCAGTGGGCAAGAGAAAAAAAAAATGATTTTTTCGACCTGGAAAGGTCTAAATAAAGACGGCGAGGAGATGATCCAATTTGTAAAAGCTGCCCCCACAATTCTTAGAGGAAGATGGCTTTGAACCCAGGGCTGCGAACTGCTAAGCCAACAGCCTCTCCACCACACCACCTATTTAGCAGGCAAAGGAGTCTTTATGATTTCTGTATTCCTCGCCACAGCCTGCAGATTTAGGATTTAATTCTCTACAGACGATCTGTTGGGTGTCTCTCCCCAAAGGGCTTTTGCTTTTCCTCCGGAGTTGCCCGGATTTTTTAGAACAAAGAATATTTGAAGCTTTTATTTAAAAAAAATAACACATGGGAAAGGAGAGTAAGGGGAGCCCCGCACAAGGGTAAAAGGGGGACATCTTCAGGCAGCTGGTTGCTTTAACTTTGGAGACCTAACAGAAAGGAGAGCAAAAGGGACTATTTGATCCATCTCTTGAACATTTAGCTTGCAGCTTTTGTAGAAATAAACAAAAACCTCATCTATTTTTCAGTGCCTTCCTTTTTCCTAGTGCCAATAAAAATGAAGAAAAATAAAATATTTCTGGAGTAGACAGTATATACATCAAGGGAAGGCTCAGTTTCTAAGATTTTAAATGTGTAATTTTTAAAATTAAAAAAAGTGTATTTGATTTTTAAAATTCATATATAGAGAACAAGAATTATTTTCTAGCCTTAAAAGTTTGCTCTTCAAAAAAATAAATGTATTTTAAAATTCATATATAGAGAATAACATATATATATAAAAGCCTTTTGGGAGAGGGGGGAAAAGACAGGACTTCTGTGAAGTTCCCACGGCGGGAGAGCTGAGCTCTAGTCTAGAGCACCCCGAAAAAGCGAAGACAAAGGCCGTCCCCGCCCCCACGCCGGCGGGAGCCGGACGTCCCAGGACCGCCTATGTAACCCTCTAGGGCGCCCACCTGGGGCTTCGGCGTCTGTGCAGGGTAGGGTAGGGCAGTCCCGGGAACTTCCCCCTCGACTCTGGACGTTTCCACTTGAAACTTCCAAGCGGTTGATCGATTTCTTGCCGGAACTCGCGCGTTCCCTACGCCCCCGCCTCCGCCGGCTCCTTCTCGGGCGCTAACCTTTGGACTTAGTCTTCTGTTCTTTACTACTCATCTCGTTCCTTTGTCCGTGGCGGCGCCGTGGCTTAGTTGGTTAAAGCGCCTGTCTAGTAAACAGGAGATCCTGGGTTCGAATCCCAGCGGTGCCTCGATCCCTCCAGGGGGAAGGTGTCTCTTATTACTCCCCATCTCTATATCTCGGAAGGTGGGGATCCGCTAAACCCCACCTCTCAGTCACCCCTAAAGTCAAAGTTTGGGGTCCCTGTCTCCAGCGTCCCTAAACCTTCCTTGTGCACCCCTGGCCCGCCGCTATTTTCCAGCCTTACAGTTCCTACAACTCACAATTTCTCCGGCCGTCACCATCATTGATCACCCTCCTGTCTCCTCAATTTTACTTACCCCTCTTCCCCCGCTCCCCTTGGAAATGACCCCCAGCAGAGGCACCTCCCCTAGACGGCTCTCTCAGGTTAACATCTCTTCCCAATCAGTCAGTCAGTCAGTCAATAAGCAATTCTTAAGTACCTCTCTTGGTACTTAATTGAGAATCAGAAAGCCCTGGGATTTTCCCTCACCCACTTACTAGCTGTATGACCCAAGCAAGTTAATTAATCTCTGTGCCTCAGTTTCCTTATCTGTAAAAGTAAGGAGTTGTAAGGGATTTGCGGTTTCGCTTCTATAAGCCTATAATCGTACAATGTGCAAAGCTATAGGGTTAGGAAGATAATGGATTGACAACACATACACACATTATATATAATAAATATAAATATATATTAATATATAAGGTATATAAATATAATATAAATATATATTACATAAATATAAGGTATATATTATATATAAATAAATATAAGGTAATTTCTGGAAGAAGTCCTAAGAAAGGGGCACGAAAGATCTGCAGTAGAAAATGGTCCTTCAGCTGAGGTTTTGTTGAAGTTCAAAAGGAAACCCCAAGAGGTTGGGGTCGCAGAACGGTGTCCCGAGGTGTCTCCAAAGGATATGCAGGCTTGAAGTCACCTCCAAGTCAAAGGGCAAAGTTTATTGTAATTTTAACATTCAAGGGGGCTAAGTTCCAAAAGGAACCAGGAGCAAGGAGGCAAATTTATCCAGTTCTCCCTGTCACTGATTGGCTAATTTTATGGCCCAGAGGTAGAACTGAGGGGTGGTCTATTCACTGTTGCCTCAGGAATTTGGTTATCACTGACCGGCAGCAAAGTTTGTAGGGCTATCCTAAGGCCAGAAGACTTCAGAATCATTGAGAGATTGTTAGAACAAAAGCACTCTAAGGTCAGGGGACTTCATCACTACTGTTTCCCTAAGAAGTTGTACCCCCCATCAGTTTGAAAGAAGCAAGGGGCAAACAAAAAGTGTAAAATATTGCACATCTGCAGTTCAATTACTTTGGCTCCAGCAATATAGGGGAGAGGGGGAAACTTTCAATGAAATTATCAACAAACATTAAATATATGAAAAAATATGACAGAGAACAAATATTTACTAAGTACTTACTATATACCTGGTATTTTATAATTACTATCCCATTTTATCCTCACAGCAATCCTGAGAGATAGGCTCTTATTGTTAGCCCCATTTTACAGATGAGGAGACTGAGGCAGACAAAGCTAAATGGCCTGCCCAGGGTCACACAGCTAGGAAGTGTCTGACACCAGCTTTGAATTCCGATTTCCCCAGTTCCTCCACTGTCCCCGGTTATGTCCTTCTTTATTCTAAGAGCTTGGAATACAAACACAAAAGTGATGTGTGTCTCTAGTTTTGTAGAACTCACCTTCTAACCTAGACCCTCCCTGCCTTTTTGTTTGACTGGTCTTTTTTAACTCTGGACATTTTCTTGGGGGTATCCCTCAAGTCTATCACACGTTTCCTCTTCTGCTCTGACTATTGGACCTCCCTAGCTTCCTTTAAGTCCCAGCTAAAATTCCCCCTCCTACAGGAAGTCTTCTCCAAATGCCCTCCTGCCTTTTTTTTTTTTTTTTCTTTTAAATCGGGGGCTAGATCTTACTTTGTACATGTTGCTTTGCTTGTTATCTCTTTCTGTATTCCCTTGGCTTTCCATATGCCTAGCTCTTAGCAGGTGCTTAATCAATATTGATTGACATTGAGAGACACTTAAAGGTAAATGGTCTTGGAGAAGTACTTAGAAGGGTGAAATTCCTCCTACTAGACTGAATTCTTTAAAAAAAAAATTTTTTTTTTAAGACTCTGAACTCCTTAATGGAGTGGAGGATTATTTTTCTTGAGAGGATTATATAGATTTAGAAATAGATGGGACCTCAAATCCTATACAGGAGGTAGCTGGGTGGCTCAGTGAATAGAGTGCTAGGTGGGGAACCAGGAAAACCGGAGTTCAAATCAGCTTCAGACACTTAAAAATTCCATTTACATGGTACCCTCCTATAACTCCAGTAAATTGTATATTCCTTGAAGGAAGGGAGTGCTTTGCCTGGTCATTGTAACCCTCACTACTTGCTTAATGTAAAACAGATGCTGAAGAAATACTTTAATAAATTGTTGACCCCAACTTCCACTTGCAAGATCTAGAAAAATTGAGTGGAATATTAAAAAAAATAATAATAATGAGCTTTGTTTTCTGTGGTTTACTTTGCCGCCTAAATCATATTTGTCCCATTGTTACTTTCAATTTCATAAACTTTTTTTTTTTTTTTTTTTTTTTTTTGCAGAGGCAATTGGGGTTAAGTGACTTGCTCAGGGTCACACAGCTAAGACGTATTAAGTGTCTGAGACCTGACTTCAGGGCTGGTGCTCTCTCCACTGAGCCACCTAGCTGCCCCCATAAACTTTATGTTTAAAAACCAAATCTCCATTCAGAAATTCAATGAACATGTCTACTATGTGTAAGGGAGTATGCTTAGGCATGGAGGTGCCTTGAGTTGAAGGGCTGGATTTGGAGTTAGGAAGACTGGGGGTGAATCTTGCCTCTGACACCTGCTAGTTGGGTGGCTGTGGGCACAGTCAGGCTCTGTGAGTTTCTGTTTCCTCATCAGGGATAGGAGGGAATCAGGAGGGTGGACTTTATTCTTGCTGTTCCATCCTTCTGAGTCTTCCTGACCCTGTGGCCCACTTTGGATAAGTCTTAAAAGTCTTGCTTGACATCATGTTGGAAAGAAGGCTTATTTAGGTCTGTAGTTTTTGTGAAACAGAGTTTGGATGACTTCATGGGGGTTCTGCCTTATAAAGAGTTCCAAGGCTAGACTCTGGCAACAGAAGAGAACACATGTCATTAATGGCTATAAGAAAAAATTGTAAGCACTAAAAATAAAATTTTCACATTTGCTTAATTTTATCAGTGGCAAGAGAATGTCTCTGTTTCAAGAAAGTTAAAGAATTGATACCAGAGGGGCAGCTAAGTGGCTCAATGGATAGAGCACCAGCCCTGAAGTCAGGAGGACCTGAGTTCAAATCTGGTCTCAGACATTTAACATTTCCTAGCTGTGTGACCCTAGGCAAGTCACTTAACCCCAATTGCCTCAGCAAATAAATAAATAAAATAAAAAAGAATTGATACCAGAAACTAATTTGTCAGTGGTCTCGATAGATTTGGAGTCATATTGCTGAGACAATTAAAAAAAAATTATATCAGCATTCAGTGGCAAGTTATTTTAGATAACCAAAAATATATCCTACATAAGATTGATTCTCCTGCAAAAAAAAAAAAAAAAAAAAACACACACTAGAAATTTTCCATATTTAAGATTTTTTGTTATTGATTTTTTTTTTTACATTAAGCCTTCTTTCTCAATATATGTCTTTCTCTAGATAGAGAGCCATTTCTTATAACAGGCTGGGAGATCTTCTTGGCAAAGATACTGGAGTGGTTTGCTATTTCCTTCTTCATAAGTAAAGTGACATAGTCTAAGTCCCCAGGCTAATAATGTTTGAGGGTATATTTGAACTCAGGTCTTTTCAACTCCAATCCTAGGGCTCTATCCACTGAGCCACCTAACTACTTCCCAGGCAAACAGGGTTAAGTGACTTGTAGCCCAAGTCCCAGAGGTAATAAACTCTGAAACTGGATTTGAACTCATCTTCCTGACTCCATCTGTGCTCTGTCTATACCACCCAGTTGACCCATGGCATGATAATTGTGATGATGATCAGTAAAACCCTCTGGAAGTGGGCAGCATATCTTATTAAAGATTCCAGTTCTAGGTGCTACATTTTTCTTCTTATTTCTAATTTTAGTTTCTCAGTCACATTTTGAACTTAAAAATTTTTTACATTCATTCTATTACTATCATGTGGTAAGAAAAAAAAAACAATAGTGAGTAAACAACAAAATCATTACTAATAGGAGAGAAAAGAAGAGGAAAACAGACTTTGGCCACCATTTTGAAATAACAGTTGACCACTTTTGTTGAGTTATTTTAATTGAGTCCAGCTCTTTGTGACATCCCTTTAGGGTTTTCTTGGCAAAGATGCTGGACAAGTTTGTCATTTCCTTCTCTGGTTCATTTTGCAGATAAGTAAACTGAGGCAAATAGGTGACTTAGTCAAGGTTATACATAGTGGCTGAACTCAGGACTCCCTGACACCAGATCTGGCCACTACAGATGCATTGTTTATCCCTGATGTCCTGCCCTCCTAACTCTGATCGTATTATCATGAGAGGTCTTGGAAATGCTCCCCTCACTATGTGCTCTGTGCTGTGGACTGCTCAATGAAGCCAACGGAACCAAAGGAGCAGTAAGGAGTGGACAATCTGGATTTGGGAGAGGCATATTCAAATGTGCACCAAACTAACTTTTCCACACACCCACCAAAGGGACCTAATATCGCTGCACATAGGTTAGAAGAGGACCTAATATGGATAGACTTTAATTTTCAGTTTTAAGTGACTCACCATTGACTTCCCCATCTCATAGCCATGCTGCCTACCCCACCCACTACTGCCAAGTCCCTCTGTCCATTTACTGTCTTCCCTCCTAAAAATATAAACTATAGGAGGGCAGAGATTGTTTTACTTGCTTATATGTGTCCCTAGAAGTTCACCTCTCCAGATAGATGAACTTGGTACATACTAAGCTCTTAGAAAAGCCCTACTTATCTCTCCATCCATCCCTCCATCCATCCACCTATCTATTACAGAAATTCAATTAAAGGTAATTTCTTCAATTCATCTTTCCCACAACCTTTTTTCCCCCTTCAGAAATCGGGTTGCTGGATGAACAATGTGCCCTCTGCAAATAGTCTGGGAAAGTGAGTCCTTTGTGCCCCATTCAAACACACACCCTCCAGAACTCAGACCAGCTGGACAAGGAGAGACAAGGAGATCCTTCAGGAGGACTAGGCAGCAGATGGAACATTTTTATGCCATCCAGGAGGGTGGTTGGATGAAAAGGGTTGTCCACACAGTTACTTCAAGAATTGTGTGCCTCACCTGTCAGATTGGCTAAAATGATAGGAAAAGTTAATGATGAGTGTTGGAGGGGATGTGGGAAGGCTGGGACACTGATACATTGTTGGTGGAACTGTGAACGGATCCAACCATTCTGGAGAGCAATTTGGAGCTATGCTTGAAAAGTTATCGAACTGTGCATACCCTTTGACCCAGCAGCGTTTCTATTGGGCTTATATCCCAAAGAGATCATAAAGGAAGGAAAGGGCCCCACATGTGCAAGAATGTTTGTGGCAGCAAGAGACTGGAGGTTGGGTGGATGCCCTTCAATTAGAGAATGGCTGAATAAATTATGGTATATGAATGTTATGGAATATTATTGCTCTGTAAGAAACGGCCAACAGGAGGATTTCAGAGAGGCCTGGAGAGACTTGCATGGACTGATGCTGAGTGAAATGAGCAGAACCAGGAGATCGTTGTACACAACAACAACAGTACTATATGAGGATCAATTCTGATGGACATGGCTCTCTGCAACAATGAAATGTTTCAAAACACCTCCAATTGTTCACTGAAGAAAGCCGTGTACACCCAGAGAGAGGGATGTGAGGTGTGGACCACAACATAACATTCTCATACTCCTTGATTGATGTTTGCTTACATTGTGTTTCCTTTATCTGATATATCTTTTGTGTAGATGGGATTTTTCTTGCACAACAATGATGTGTGGAAATAAGTATACATATATTCGATTTGCCAATATTTTAACATAATTAACATGTAGTGGATGTCCTGCCACCTGGGGGAGGGGTGGGGAGTTGGGGGGAAGAATTTGTGGCAGAGGGCTATGTAGGGGTTGATGTTGAAGAATTACCCACACTTATGTTATGCAAATAAAATTTAAAAAAAATAAATAAATAAAATTAAAAATAAATAAATAAATAATAAATAATAAAATAATTGTAATTGTGTGCCTTTGGTCTCCATGATTTTGCCATGGGGCATGTTGGAGGAAGGCATTGCATCTGCTATCCTGCCATTTTCACAAAATCTTTGAGGTACAAAACCCCTCACTGGCCATGTAGTCTGACCCCTACCAGAACAAAAAAATCTCTCCACAACATCTTTTGGCAAGTAGCCTTGTTGTAAGGTCCTTACTAAGGCATCCCACTCTCTTAGTTCTTATTGATGGGAGTATTTTCCTTATCTCAAGATTACATTTGCCCCATGGTAACTTCTGCTTATTTCTACCTGCTCAGTGGGAGTCTAAGCTCTTTTTTTTTTTTTTTTTTGCTGAGGCAATTGGGGTTAAGTGACTTGCCCAGGGTCACACAGCTAGGAAGAGTTAAATGTCTGAGAGCAGATTTAAACTCAGGTCCTCCTGACTTCAGGACTGGTGTTCTATCCACTGTGTCACCTAGCTGCCCTTAGTCTAAGCTCTTCTACATGACATCCTTTCAGGTCCAGAAAAAGAGTGACCATATCTTCCTGACCTAACCCGAGAAACCCTGTGACATGCTGATGCATGTGATCCATTGTTAGGACTGTTCTGTTGAATGCTGCTTTACATAAAAGAACTAAAACTTGAAATCATACAAATATATCTGCTGTAAAAGGATGCAACCCCTTGCATTCTGGGAGCCCAGCTCAGATTACATTTGGAGTATTCAGGCCTATGTATCATGTTTGTTGGGGACACTGAAAAACTGCAACACGTTTCCATCATGTGCTGATCCCCAGCTTTTTAGACTAGAGACTTTGGGGAACTTCACCTTGGGTGAGATCTAGGACTCTTAATACAGCTGAGTTTTTGTTCCTAATGAAAGAGATCCTTCATTCAATATCATCTAGTCTATATTCTTACATGCATACTTCCTGATTTGTTTCTTGCTGTTAGACTTGGATAATTGGATTTCTTGGTTAATTGCTATACGTGTATTCATTATGAAGTATAGAGAATCCCCCTTGGATATATAGTTTTGGATCCTCCATTCCCCCAGTGATGACACTGATTGGAAGTGATCAGAAGGCTAATAATATTTAAGGAAACAGATATACTTCTAGCCCAGTAACTCCTCTCCTAGGAAAACAAAGTGCTTCTTAGTCCAACTTCTTGCTCTTCCTCCTAGTAAGAAAGAAAGCCTCCCTTGGAGAAAGATAGGGGACAAAAAGCTAGAGAAGTCTATTCTGTGGCCCTTCAAGCCACACACACAAAGATAGCCTAGTAGCTGGTGAGCTTCCCTATACATTTTTTTTTTTGCATAACATATGTGTGGGTAATTCTTCAACAACAACCCCCACATAGTTTTCCCTTACAAACTTTTCCCCCCAACTCCCCACCCCTCCCCCAGATGGCAGGATATCCACTACATGCCAATTATGTTAAAATATTGGCAAATCGAATATATGTATACATATTTCCAAACTTATCATTGTTGTGCAAGAAAAATCTTATCTACACAAACGATATATCAGATAAAGGAAACACAATGTAAGCAATCCCTATACATCTTTAAAAAATGTTGGGGATCACTGATTTTGAAAGATCCTTTCAGCTCTCAATCTGTGGACCTATGATAATATTCTCCACTGGACCTAGAAGAGTTCCCTATATATTTCTTTAGTAATACTTGGACTTTATCAGACCCAATATATTGACAAGGGGTGAAAGCCAACATTTTTAACAAAAAAATTATTCATAAAATAAGGTTATTTAAGTATCCATGAAAAAAAAGTAATAATTTCTCTCATAGCTCCAAATGAATTATTCTATAATCTTCTCTTCCCTGGCCAGGAACTGTAAATGAGAAAATAAAATCCTGCCCAAGATAAAAATGACTAATATGTGAGGAAAGTATGAAACTAGACTGCAGAACCTCTGGTATCATAGCCTGAATGATCTTAACTGTTGAAATGAATCTACAGTGAATAGTATATGTATTTTCCTTTCAAGAAAGGAAACCTGTGCCTCAGGAAGGTACTTTCATTATCCATGTTCTGCGAAGCTGGTAGATAACATAGAAGTTAGCATCTGCTAATTTAGCTATCTTGGGAAATTTTTTTTAAGACTAACTTCATAACAAGGCTCCCTCTCCCTAATACTATACACTCAGTTCCCACTGAAGTCCATTGGTGTAGAAAATAATAGCAGCTGTGGTTCATATATATTGGATTGAAGATGCAGCTATTTGTCTTTCAGAGGGTTTTATCTCAGTTCTAAATTGGCCTATTCCTTAAAAAGGAACATAATCTCTCCCTACTCCCCTGCCTCCAACATCCCCCCCCCCCCAAGTAAACTCTGAAAGGCAAAATGTTCAATTTTGCCTCCAACTCTCAGGAAATGCTGGGGAGTCTATTATGACCTTCACAAAAGAAAATAGATTGATTGCACATTACTTGACTAGACCAGAGGTAGGGGGAAAGTTTTAGGGAAGATGCAGAGAAGACTGTCTCCATTTCTTACCTCCATCTCTCTCTGTCATGTCTCTCTGTCTCTGTGTCCTGTTTGTCTCGCTTGCCTTTTTTCTGCAGCTAAGCCATTATTTTCTGTTGGGGATCTCTAGTCTTGCTTTGCTGTCAGAAGTCACACAGATTGTATGTGGTACAACCCTCCCCCCCTTTCTATCTTTGTGTGACTTCACACCAAGTAAGCCCAACAGATTTAGGGAGTTATTAATCACCTAATTCCATTCTGTTTGCAAGAATATTTGGATGTCTACAAAGTTAAGATTAGCATTAATAATTATGTTCTAAATTTAGAGAACTCATTTGGGAAAGACTTAAATCTCTATTGTGTTAAGAATTTCCCTGCACTAATGCATTGTTGGAGTTATGGCAAGATCCAATCATTCTGGAAAGCAATTTATAACTATGCCCAAAGAGCTATCAAATTGTGTATACCCTTTGGGATACAGGCCCAGTAGAGACACTGCTGGATCAAAGATACAGAGAGGAAGGGACCCACATGTACAAAAATGTTTGTGGCAACCCTTTTTGTAGTGACAAAGAACTGGAAACTGAGTGGATGCCCATTAGTTGGGGAATGGCTGAATAAGTTCTGGTATATGAATGTTATGGAATATTATTCTCTAAGGAATGATCAGCAGGATGATTTCAGAGAGGCCTGGAGAGACTCACCTGAACTGATGCTGAGTTAAGTGAGCAGAACCAGGAGATCATTATACACGACAACTATACAATGAACAATTCTGATGGATGCAGCTCTTTCCAACAATGAGATAATCCAGGCCAATTCCAATGATCTTGTGATGAAGAAAGCCATCCAGAAAGAGACTGGGGGAACTGAGTGTGGACCACAACATAGCATTTTCACTCTTTCTGTTGTTGTTTGTTTGCATTTTCTTTTCTTTTTTTTCTTTTTGATCTGATTTTTATTGTGCAGAAAGATAACTGTATATATATGCATGCATATATTGGATTTAAGATATATTTTTACCATGTTTAACATATATTGGATTACTTGCCATGTAGGGGAGAGGGTGAGGGGAAGATGCCAGGTATTATACCTGAGGGCAGCCAGATCTTACCTCTTCTCGAGCTTTGGTGCGCATCCGGACACGACCCGAGCGTTCCCCAAAGGAGAGTCACAAGCCAGAAGAAAATGAAATCAAGTTGCTCTTTATTGATGTGCTTTTCCTTAGCCAGCCAGCCCTTTCACCATCTGTAGTCACGCCTTTTATCCCCCTAGCCAACCCAGTTTTTAGCAATTAACTTTGTATTGACGCGAGGAAGTCAGAAAGATAGTGGAGCTCACATCCTAATAACAGAGCACACCTGGGGAAAGCCTGTTTTTTTAGATCACTTTGAATAACTCTTTTATCTGAGCCATTATCAGTAATCTCACCAAGTCTCCGGGTCTCATGTTCATCAAGGGAACTGCACACAATACCTTCTCATCCTCAAGTCAAGACAAAGTTCTTATCAGAGTCCCCGACTTTTTGGGCCCTAACAGGAAGGGGGGGAAATTGGAACACAAGGTTTTACAAGGGTTAATGTTGAAAAATTATCCATGCATATGTTTTGAAAATTAAAAAAACTTTAATAAAAAATTTTTTTTAAACTCTAGGAAACAAAATTTAAAAAAATAAAAAATAATTTCCTTGGAATTCCATAAACAAATACCCTTTCTCTTGTTAACAGACTAGTAGAAGGCAATCGTGTCTGTTTTACTGAATGAAATTCAACTTAACATAAATAACAGTATATTGGCTATTCACTGAAAGGTCCCAAGAACTGCTGACTGGGAAGGGGATTCTTGATCACTTCTGAACAATATTCCTAAAAGGATAATGGGGATGTGAAGCAGTGTTGATAACAGACTGCCAAAGGAATGCTGCTAACATAGGTTAATATTCCAGACCAGTTAAGAAGATAATAAATATCATTAAAATTCAATGGAAAACAAAGCATATAAGCCTTCTGTGGTTAGGGAACTTTGGTTTTGTGAAAAGAACTCCCTCTGTGTCAGTAGTACCTAGACAATGATTGCTGGGTCAGAAACGATCAGTTGGTGGGTTCAAAGTCTACGAATAACTTCTCCATGACAGGAGATGGCAGAGCCAGCCAAGAGCTCTGCCAGCACCAACTTTCAGTAATTTTCCTACAGAAACAGATGCTAATGCTTGTTATGCTGATTAAGGCTAGGATGGAAGAAGCCAGTTGAAAGCGATTGGTCTCTGCTGCCACCTGGTGAACAATGCCTTTGATCTCAGTGCCTTTCAAACCCTACCTGGGCCCTGGATGCCTCCTGGAATAAATCCTGAGTTACTTAACTTGGCTAAGGATGAGTAACCTGGCTTGCCATGCCTTTCTCTAATTGCCCTGGCCCCAGGACTCCCAGCCTCAAAGCACTAGAGAATGGACCCCCTTATGTGTCTCCCCCACCCCGTCCCATCTTTTAATCAGGGCTTGGCCACCCAGGTAGTAGTGAGAACTTGTTGCCTTGGGGCTCCACTCAGAATTCCTAGGGATCTGAGATGTAGACTCTTGACCAGTCAACTTGGACTGGTTAGCCGGATTTCCCGAAACTAAGTGAGCTACTACATTAGAGTAAAACAGAACGAACTCCCCTATGCACCAAAGCTTGTGGTCACCACGTCAGCATTCTTGCACCCATTCAGGCTACATAGCACCCTTCCCCCCCCCCAGGTGTTCCTGTCCCACTCTCGCTTATCCTGCTGGGTGCTCTGGGACTTCTGTTCTCCTGATGTCATCCAGGAAATCCCCTTCCATGTATTTTGTATTTACTTTTGTGTATTTTCCTCCCAGAAAAAATGTAAGTTTCTTAAGGCCAGTATTATCTTGTTTTTGTATCCTTAGCACTTGGCATAGTGCCTGGCACATAGTACTTAATAAATATTTACTGAAATTCTTTTAAAAGTCTGACATGACAAATTAATAAAGTTAAGTACATTGTGGTTTGGCTTTTTCTCACGACAATCCTGCAAGATGGGTCCTATGAATCATTAGGCAGCAGTATCTAGCTGTGTTCTCTAAAATTATTTGAGGCAGTCGCTCAGTACCATTGAAAACACGTCACATGTTCTCTCAACTCTTTTTCTTCCATGATGGTTTGTGACTCCCATGGTAGTCTTATGGATAGGCTTGAAATTAGGAAGGGGCTTCAGAGCCTGCTCTGGACAGTTCCTGTATGTGGCTATGGTCAAGCAGGTCACCGATCCAACCCGAGTCTGCATTTCCTCATCTATCAAGTGAGAGGGTTGGATTAAGTGGCCTCTACTAGGACTTCCTGCTCCAAATGTAGGATCTAGGAGAGAAATTCTCCTGTGAAGTATTTCCACTATTTGGATACACTGAACGGTAGTTATTCCATCTCGGCAGAGCAAGGATGCTTTGGCTGAGTGGAAAAATCTTTATTCAGGCCCCAAGTTAAGCACTAGGGATATAAATACAAGAAGCCCACCAGTCCCACCCCCAAGGAACTTCATACTCAAAAGAACACAGAAAAGGGGGTGATGTTTTGGCTGGGAGGTCACAGTGGTGGTGCAAGACAAGTAGGTTTGGAGAAGGGAAAGGGAAAAGTGTATTTTAGTGAGAAAAGCCCGATTCATTTCGTGGCATCAAGTTCCACATAGAACAGGGGAGGCTCTAGGCTTCAGAAGTGTCTGTGAGCACAGCTCTCCAGAGCAAGTGGGATTAAGAGCCACCATTTTTCACATTTGCCTCCAGTGAATAATTATCAGTCCTGGCTCCGGCCCTGGAAACATTGTTTTGCCCAGCATCTTACTTCTCTGCTCTGGATTTGTCTGTTTTTCCATGAAGACAAGTCAATTGTTGCTCCAATATATTCTAACCATCTTTTCGCATCTGTGGCTGGAGCTGCCATTGGGTCATCTGGGAGTGTCCTTGGACTTCTCAGAGGGCCCTGATGGCTCCTGGGTATTCAACCTGCCTTCTCACCTTGCAACTAAGCCTTACTGCATTTGTCAAAATAAGTAACTGGGTCTTAAAGTCAATGTAGCAGGCCTAATGAAAATCAGGCAGAGTGAAAAGAGAGTTAATGTATTCTGTCTTCATTCTATTCTCTTGTAGACTTTTCTGGAGGCATCTGTGTTTGTGGCCAAACACTGTATTTGCTGGAGGCAGATGCATCTGTTCCTACCCCAGGGATGTGGGGAGCAGTGAAGAGAACACACTCATACTTTCCAGAAAAAGAACAAATGACAATGACAAGATTCAGAAAATAAACAATCTCCTGCTGAAACATGTACTTTGAGGATTTCCCCCAAATGTGTTCCTTCCTTTCCCTCCCATTCCTATAAGAGTTCAGAGAAGATTCCAAAATATATTTATTAAAATTTTTTTTGTTTTCAATAAAAATATAAACTCAACCTTTCTCTTGGCTTGTTTTAAAATAATTCCCAGAAATAACCATTTATGGGACATCATAGTCCACAGGGACAAACGGGATTTGGGAGCCTGGAGCTGGCAGTGAAGAACAGAACAACTGCTCTTCAAATGGCAATGTCAACCCCATGTTCCAGTTCTTTAAGTTCCCTTCTATTCAAGAGATGGTCCCAAAATCTGCTGGGGAAATCCACACTTGTGGTACAATTAAGCTGTACGAGGATCTTCCTCTAGTCTCTTTAACAGTCCATCCACGGAAATCAAGTTAGCAGCAAGGTACTGTCCAACTAGACAGGAGATACCAAGATCCTGTCCTCCTGGATCTCAAAGGCTGTGAGCCCCACCTTCTATTCCCCAGATGTGTGCATGCCTCTTGACCGTATTTACTGAAACCAGACTGGGTATATGGCTCCCACTCTCTCCAGACTTGGGAAGGGCCACTGGTATCTCCTGCTGGCACATGGTCCTGCATTCCTGAGGGTTGAACTCCCACTGTGCCGGTGGGCCAGTATCACATAATGAGATTCCCTCCAGTGATGGATTCCTCGGACCCTTGCATGGAATTAATTTATGAGAGAAGACACAGAGGGTGACAAGTGAGCACGAGGCCAAGAGCCAACTTGGCTGAACTCTCCAGCTGCCACCCACTAGTAGTGAAAGGAATCCCCTAGAATGTGCCTGAACAAGGGGGTGGGCTAGCTGCATGACCAAGTGGTGAGAGGGCTAACAAAGCCCCTTGGGCAACCCTGAGCAGGTCCTAAATCTCTGTCTGTGTCTCAGACCCCTCTGGAAGCCTGGTGAAACCTAGAACACTGTTCTCAGAATCATGCTGTTAAATGCATACAATACATAGGATTACAAAGAAGACCAAATGCACTGAAATAGTTTTGAGAAAAGTTCCCCGGCACAGGGTAAGAAGCCTGATCCAGAAGAAGGTCTCCAGTGGGTGCTGGGGCCCTCCTCAGGCAGAGCACCTGGGGAGGACCCAGACAAAAACTGGGGAGAATGAGGTGTGGATGGCCTGTGCTCTGCACACTGGAGGAAAGGTCCCCATCTGGGAGATCGCAGATCCCCTGAGAACTGGATTCCTAAATTGGGACTAAAATATTAATTTTTAACCGTGAACCTCTGCCCCAAGTTGTTTTATTCTGTGAGGGGTTGAGACTTGCAGCCACAATAGTGAGAATTACGGTGTTCTTGGAGGTTTCCGAAATTTGCTCTGAAGAAAAACTCTTGGTACACACAGGCCTTCTTTTTTATTCACGGTTTCTCGAAGCACATACTCATTGACCACTTCTTCAAATCCTATTGCCTTGAAGAGCTGAGCCAGGAATCCTAGAAGAGACAAAGTAAATGGCGCCAATGATCTCAGGAGAACTTTTTGATCCTCACCAGTGGGAGGCTAAGAGCATATTTTTCCTACAAACAAATGAGTATTTTACTTTGACATTTTAGGGGAGATTACACTTTCATGGAAAAGGAAGACAACACAATCCCATTTCCTTCAAGTTCACTGTTTTTCACACTCACAAATGGAATATTTTAACTCACAACAAATGGCTTTCATAGGCTCGTGAGCTGGAAGGGACTTCTTTTCCAAGGCCACATGTGGGTGATGGAGGAGAGTCAGAATGAAAGAAGTTTCCTGACTCCAAGTTCTAAGTGGTTTCTGTGACCCCACATGGTCACTCATCCAAAGACTCTCTCTTCCAGACCACACATTTCTAGCATAAAGTGGGATAGCTCCAACTTGCCCCAGATAAACTGCCTTCCATATGTGCAGGGTAGGTCTCCTGTTTAATTCATTTCAATGATCATCTAGGGAATACCTGCTCTGTGCCCAGCACAGTGAACTAATAATTCCTTCAAAAGATGAGCAAGCATTCATAAAGCACCTACTACATGCCAGGCAGGCACGGGGTTGAACAATGTACCATGTCCCCATTAACTAAAAAGAAAAGACAAGAATTTTAAAGCAGGCTAGGTTCACAAAAACGCTCAACCCGAGGCCGTTTTACTCTGAGCACCTCATTAATTCTGTTTCTAAGGGAGGCAGGGGAACTCAAATAGAAATCCTGGTGACTGTATCATAACATCTTTCCCCTCCCATGAAATGAAGACCGAGTCCAAAGCACTCTGTAGTGTACAATCATCCCTAACCCAGAGGCCCCTTGGAAGGTCCTGGCTTTGCAAACTCCGCTTCATGCCTTCTTTCTGAAAAGAAGCAATAAATGGAGGACCTTAAACACTTTTAACAAACTTCCCTCATTCATTTCAATCTCAGATTTGTTTTCCACGGCACCCTTGCCTATCTACGAGGGCCTACTGCCCCTTCCAGCTCCTGGCAACTAAACGTAGCCCACCTGATTGCTGCTGCACCGTTTTCCTCCTCCTCTCCCCACCAAACTGGTCTCTGAGGGACCTTGGGGTACATTTCCTCTTGAGAGTGTCCTTTACCTCTGGTTCCCCTCCCATTCATTGCACAGAAGTGGTTTTGAAAGGTCCCCAATGACTCACTTACCCTTAGATGCAGTGTCTTTTCTTTTCTCCACTCTCATGCTCCTTAACCTTGGCTGCCTCTGTCCCCATTAAATGTCCCCTCTGTGACGCTACACGGCTTCTCTTCCATCCTCATGTATTACTGGACTGTTCACCACTCCCCAGCCCAGCGCTCTCTGTTCTTTCTCCATTATCTTATTCAGAAAGAATATCCACTTTTATGGAAGCTGCATGAACACCTCCTAAATTCTGTCCCACCTCTTCCTAATGCTTTATCTCTAGGATCTTGTAGACATTTTTGTTAGATGGCTTGGCTTCCCTTCCAAAAACCTAAGAATTAATTATAATTCAGACAACTGAAGCTTGACAGAAAAGCACCTGAAAGGGAAATAACCCTTTTAGTCTTACCATCAGTAAAGAAATACGCTCTGGTGCCATCTTGTCTAACATAAAAGTTTTCTCCCAGCTTGCTGCCAGCTTTAAACCGAAGCATCGCATGATCATTCAGCCCATAGTCTCGAAACAAGACACATTTACCTGGCTTTAACACCTAGTAAACATAAGCATATATTGCACATTATTTCCACATATTAAGTAAAAGTTCACTAAAAAATTGAAAGTCAACTGAAATTTCCTTAGTTGAAAGGCTGTTAATTCAAGCTTGTGAAAGTTCTGGTCTGAGCCAAACTGGATTATAAATGTGACTTATGGCACAGCAATCAAAATGAATGAATAAAAGGAGACTGCAGGCTAAGCTGTTTAAGAGAATGAACTCTGAACACAACTTTAGTTTCCTGCAAACACTTAAGAGAACAAAAAAAAAAGTCTAGGTTCAGGGCTTTCCTTTGCCAAGTTATTTCAGAAAAGGAAGATCCTCTCTTTGTCAAAGGCCATATTCTCTAACAGTCACTACCAAGTCCAGTTGATCTGTAACTAGCCTGAAGTTGACCAGCTTCATCTTCCAGGATCAAAAGGCACCAGATATTCATTTGCAAGCCATGTAATTTTCCTTTTAAATTTGTTAGCCTAACAAATTTAAGATTCTAACTTATTTTTCCAAGTTTATCTGTCAGCCCCATGAAGCAATTATTAAGTGTCTGAATCAATTTACAACAATTTTTCTATTTACAAAAATTGCTTTGGGGGGCAGCTAGGGAGCAAAGTACATAGAGCACTAGCCCTGAAGTCAGGAGGACCTGAGTTCAAATCTGGTCTCAGACACTTAACATTTCCTAGCTGTGTGACCCTGGGCAAGTCACTTAACCTCAATTGCCTCAGAAAAAAAGCAAATTGCTTTGACTCAAATCCCCTGAGCAAAGACTCAGTTTCTGATCTCTAACACACGAACAGTGCAATGGACTGCAGGAAAGGTGCTCCCCAAGAGCTTTCCAGGGAGCATGATTTCAAAGCCACGTCCCCAAATCAGGAAAGATTCTAACTATTTTTCCAAGTTTAACTGTCAGCCACACTAAGCAATTATTAAGTGTCTGAATCAATTTATAACAATTTTTCTATTTACAAAAATTGCTTTGACTCTCATCCCCTAAACAAAGACTCAGTTTCTGATCTCTAATACACTAACAGTGCAATGGACTGCAGGAAAGATGCTCCCCAAGAGCTTTCCAGGGAGCATGATTTCAAAGCCACCTCCCCAAATCAGGCCTTCATCTACCTTGTAAACATTTTGCAAGACCAGGTGCATCTTGTCAGGATGAACAGCAGAAAGCACAAATATCAAGGTGACCACGTCGACAGAGGCTGCCGGGACATGTTCCAGGAGATCATCTTGGGTCAGATCACAATGGAAAGCCTTACATCGCTCAGCATCATACAGAGGGTTTTGCTATTCAGTAGGGAAGGGAGGAAAACATGACAAATGGTTTCATAATTAAATCATGGCAGCATTGAAATAATTCAAATTCAACATTATGTCTACTACATGCAAGGAATTACATTAGATAATGGGGAAACAAAGTAAAAAATTAAATTGTCCTTGCCTTTATACTATTGGGGATGGCTCAAGATGAATTAACCCAACAATATAAATAACTTCATGAAAACATAGCACCAGATGAAACCCTATGACAGAGGGCAATAACAAGTATAAATCAAGTAATAAGCCAAATGTCATTGGCTGCTTCATTTTATTATGGATAAAGCTGGTCATTTTATAACCTTGTAACACAGTTCTGTGCTATTATAATGGTTTGGTTACAACATATGCAACTGATACTATGAGAAATAAATGTCAGAGCAAAAGTTATATAAGATATGTCCCTGTTAGAGAGTATAAAGAAAGGATTACTTGTAGTTCATTAAACAGATATAAAGTGAAAATCTCTCATAAAGTAACTAATTCGAAAATGCTGCTAGAAATCATATGCTCTCTTTCTTATTTTTTACAGCAGAAGTCTCTAACACTTCAGTATTGTTCTAAATAATAGGATTTAATTGCTATATGTTGAATTTACTTAGAGGCCATCAGATCTTCAAAAATGAGTATTTTATAAGTCTATGTTAGCAGGTAAGCTCCTTAAGGTTAGGAAGGTTGATTTTTTCTCTGTAGCCATAGAGTATCTAGTACATAGTAAATACTTGGAAAATGCTTGGTGACTGATAGAGGGTCAGAGATAATTTAAAAAAAAAAAAAAAAGCCCCAAATCAAAAAGGATAATCTATGGTCTCTTCTTAGTAATTTAAGAGCTGCCTCTCCATTTGGAAAACTAGATAAGTCCAGTGGGTATGAGCAAGCAAAGAACAAGGAAGGGTGGGGCTCTGCCTCCTCCCTCCTGACACTCTCAGCCTCCTAAGCAGGGGCCCATGGCAAGGCTTCCCCAAACAATCCAGGCTCCCCAGGAGCAGAAATCAGTCTGAAAGTGGAAGGACAGAGAAAAATAAGGAATTTCTTCTCTAACTCCCTCACAGCCAGCTACAGCAAGGGTAATAAGGCTAAAGATTGGAGGGAAAGAGGGGAAAAGTCCTATTCCTGCACTTGTGGGCTCCCATCCTGTTTTTCTTCTTCCTCACCCAATCAGGTTCTTCTTGTAGCCCTAAGGAAGATACAAATGGAGCCCAAATCTGCCTCCTCCTCTCCTTCTCACTGTCCATTACTTCACCAAAACCCCAAATGGCAAATGAATTAAGGGAGAAGGCCCAGAGTCAGTAAGTGGTAGTGGGACACCAAACTGGGCCATGTTCCCTTCCCTTCCAACCTCATGGTTACCCTGAGGTTTGGGCTCACATGGCTTTTAGCTCTTAGCACATATTTTCAAGCATTTCAATCTTGAGAGACTGCATGGGAAAGGGGACAGAAAACTGGCTCCAAAGTCAGGAAAAGCTGGGTTACAGTCCTGCCACCAGCTTCTACTGGTGTGACATGGGACAAGTCAGGGCTTGGCCCAGGCAAGCTGAGGCTAAGCATGGTCTAGTATGTTATGTACATTCACACAAACACAAGCACAAGTGAAGGTATATATTTGTATGGAAGCATCCACATTTGTTGTTCTAATACATTATAAAATATAATTTTTTGTCAAGACAACTTACAACTTTGTGAAGACATCCTTTTGGCTCAAGTTTATAAGGATTTTCTCCTCTAAAATCCATTCAAAGTATTCCTGCTCTGAGGCTAAGAACAAACGAATACACACACACAATGTGTATATATATATAACACTTTATATCAAGTTTTCACGGTCTGAGTGGACTGCCAGCTCAGGCTGAGTCAGCAGCCCCCACCTTAATGTGGTTGGGACACGAGCACAGGCTCCATGGATGTTAGTGAAGAATCTGCTCTCAGAAGCCCCTGGCTCTACACTGTTCCTTTTCCTCCATGAGAAAAGGGCCAAACTTAGGAAATTCAACCTTGGGCAAAGTCTTCCAGCCCCTTCTGGGGGTCGGAAGCCAAGAGTCCCCCCCCCCCCCAAAAAAAAAAAAGAAGACGACAAAGTTTTGCTGTGTCCAGCCCTGCAGAGGTAGAGGGGCAGACTACGTCTTTTTATGGGGTTCCCTGGATGACGCCACTTCCTTCTAGAACAGGGATCATGATGCTGTGGGACCTGGTACCGCCCAAGCCAAAACAGGAGCAGCTGAAAGAAGTGGGGTGTTTGGCTTCGGACGTGAGAGCCGCCTGCAAATCCCTGAAACCTGACCCACAGCGTTCTGCTCAGTCCCCGGGGACAGATGGAAATTGCAGGAAGGCAGATTTCAGGGCAACACCAACAAAGTCGTTTCACAATTAGTGCTGATCTAAAATAGGAGTGGATCACCGCGTCTTCCCTTGCTGAGGATGTCCTTTCAAAGTCTCTTCCATCTGCCATTTTATGCTTCCAATTCAAGAACTGTCAGTTGTCAGAGAGGGAGGAGCTGGGTCAGCAAACTTCTCCCTTTTGTTTGCCAATTACCCAAAGGGTCACTACCTAAAAGCTGCTGGCATCATTACCTTTTGCAATCAGCACTAAACCAGAACATCACTTAATTAAAAGAGCTAAGAATTCATTTAGCCCGAATTGTGCTCAATCAAACTTGTATGGAAACAGGCAGTTTTAATCTGCTGCGAAACCTCCTTCTTAAAGAAATATCATCACATGCCTCTTACACCAACCTTAACATACTTGATGGCCCGGGGTGAGAAGTCACAGGCGTAAGCAAAGATGTTTAGATCTTCTTCTAGAAGTGGGAACAGACAGTTTCCAACCCCACAGCCAGCTTCAAGGATAGTCAACTTCTGATCATCAAACTGGGGGGGGGGAAAGAATAAGAGACTCTTGTATTTGCATGATCAGCAAAAGAAACTGATAATTCTCATTTATTCAAAATCCAGGTCTTATCTGAATGGAAAGCTTGTGATAATTTCATATTCTATTTCTGTTCTCTTAATTTGTGTTAGATTAAGTTTCACTGGTAGCTACAAATAACTGGTTTGCTGGCCAGCTGTATTTTTCAGGTCACAAATACCAATTTAGCTTAATAAGATGCTCAGAAACAAGCTCAGAAGAAGAGAAAAGTCCCCCTCTCCCCCCCTTGACTAGATTGCTAAGCATTTGATGAATTTAATGAATTGTAACACCTGAGACTCAATCATTGGGATTTATTTAGTACTCACAAAATCAACCATAGTCAACCCACTCATTAGGTGCTTACTTTGGGTTAAGTACTGGTACTTCCTCAGGAGGCTCTCTAGTAACTCGGCTCCCTAACCCCATAAATTATAAATGGCATCAGTCCCCAGGAGTCCCCACTCCCTCTTCCTAGAAGAGGCAGTATCAGAGGGCTTACCTCCCTACAGGACCTCAGTTCCTGGAACTCTCTGGTGGTCCAGTGTCTATCTTTGAAGAAATTGGTACTATTTCTCTTGTAAAACAGGTCCCAATTCTTCTGGGCCTCTTTTTCCAGTTTGGCTTGTTTAAAGGCAGACACCCCCGAACCATTGCCGTTTTGTGAGGTCCGGCCTCCAGGCCCCAGAAGCCTGGTCTCTCCTCCGTTCTCACAAAGTGGATCCTCTCCACAGCTGGACATTGCCGACTGTGATCCTGCTGAAGAGCCCCGATTCCTGTCTTTCCCAGACAAACTCATCTTCCGCAGCCCTTTTTAGGAGAGTTTTTTTAAACTATGTTTCCCCACATTCATTTTCAGGAAGCCTATTCCCACAGTTTCAGCCAGATCGGAAGCTAAAAAAAAGGAATAAAAATGAGAGTACAATGACCAGTTAAGCATTTTGAGGAGGGATAAGGTAAAATGAGATAGTATTGATAAAACAGATCAACAAATGAAGGGGGTAATTCCCACTTGGCAAAAATGCAAGGAAAGCGGGGGATGCTTTTATATTTTATTCCTGTGGTGTTATGTTACTGTAGAAGTTATAAGGTAACTGGTTTGTTGCCTGTAGTTTTACGTGGGGCACACAATGGGGGCGACGAGTTGACTACAAAGCACTCAGCCGAGTGGCTGGCACACAGTAGGCGCTCCCCAAACATAAACCGCTGCGGTGGCTGTTACTGCTCCTTCCCCTCACTTGCATGTCCCCGAGGTCAGGTCCCCTCGGACAACAGCAAGCCTGCCCTCACCTAAAGCGTGGTTTGGTGGGCACAGAGCTCCGAAAGGCTCAGCCGAGCGATATTTATTAAGAGCCTACTACGCGTCGGGCGTCCTCTGCCTAATTTTCTCTACCCGCATTAAGGATTATTAACAAGGATTATTTCCTTCGCAAATGTTGGGGGGGTCAGACATCCACCATCCCCCCAGAGCCCCCGCGGGTTCTCCTGCCTTCCTGCCCCCTTGGTGGTCTCCTAGAGTGTAAGCCCCCGAAGGCAGGCTTCCCAGGGCTGGGCACCAAGTGCATGGTAGGGGCCAGGGGCTAGCCCCCCCCCCCCGTTTTACAGATGAAGAAACTGGCCCAAGGACGTGTGTGTGTGGGGGGGGTTCTTTCCCACAAGGCCTCAGCTACTAAGAATCAGAGGTAGGATCCGAACCGGACTCCTTGGACTCCACCCTGATCTTGGCGCACATTTTTTGCAAACCGGGCGGGGGGGGGGGAGGAGGGAGTTGCGTGTCGCTGGTGAGTGGATGGTCCAGACAAGGACTCGGGTTTGGAGGCCCTCAGTTTCCTCATCTGTAGAATGGGCGCGCCCCACCCTGGCTGACATCTCCTACCTCCCTGACTAGTGGCGAGAAAGGAACTCAAGAGTCCGGAGCGGCCGGAGCTGGCGGAGAAGGGGCGTGCCCCGCCCCCAGAGAAGCATACCCCGCCGGGGGAGGGGGGGGCGGACCGGAACTGCCCTCAGCCAAGGGCCTCAGTCGGAACGATTTTGTCTCAGCATTTCTCCGCCCCCTTCCGGTAGGGGCGCCGGAAGCTCCGCCCCATTCTGCTTAGATCCCGCCCCCGGCGCGGATAAGGGCAGAAGGCGATTCCGGCTTCTGTGGAGGGTCGCACCCGCCC
>JAJPUD010010844.1:0-24073 GCA_023553655.1 Myrmecobius fasciatus
TTCTCTGAAATTATTCCAAAGTATCTTCTTCTGGAAATTTGTTATACTCCAAATATTTGTGGGTTCTGTCACTGCAAGAGCTCTATCTTGAGGCTGCCATGTGAAGGCTGTGATCATGATGATGTTGATATTACCTATACTAATTATTTTAAAAATCCACAGATTATATAAATACTGGTTCAAAAATGTTTTCCATACATCATTATTAATTTTCAGAACAATCCTTAGAAATAATATCTATATAAACTAGGGACAATTAATTTACTGGATCCCAACTTCCTCTTCTATAAAATGAGAATATGAAATGGTTTCTTAGTTCCTTTCCAGCTCTAAATCTCTGATCCTAAATAGGTTATGAAACTTATAGTATCGCCATTTGTCAGATAATGAAAATGATACTGAAAACCAGGTAACTGACTTGTTCAGGACTATATTATTTTTACGTGGTAGAGGCAGGATTCAAATGTACTTTTTTTGAATTCAAGCCCCATGTTTTTGATTTTGTTTTTTTCTCACTAGAATGAGTTTTCTAGTGATAAACTATGATTATCACAACATTTACATCTATTCTAAACTTTTCTTTTGGATGTCCAGATCTAATCAACTTCCCACTACTTCAAAACTTGTATTAACAATGACAAATTCCATTTCTAGACAAGGAAGGAACCACACATTTCTATGCATAAATGGACCTTTGATGCAATGTTCACATTCATTAACTCATACTTCGGTTTTTGCTGCCCTGAATTAAATGTATGCTCTTCTAATACTTTAGGGTTTAGAAGATAAAACATCTGGAGTTATAATCAGAAATGGAACATTCACTTACTAAAGGTCACTAATTTCCTTTCATAAAGGAGATAGTGTCTGACTGATTTTAGTAAGAAAAAGATGTTTGTTTTTCCATTCTGGCATGAACCATTTTGTTTAACTATAGCAGTGGTCTCTTGGCTAGCCAATGACCAGGGCTTATTCTTTGTGATATAAAAATAAAACAATTTTACAAAACTTGGGTGTGGTTAATATACTTTGTAACTCGAATGACACCCATGATCTTGGCAATCCACCATCTATGCTTTCTTTTCTTTTCAAAGAAAGAATTTGTTGGACCTCTCTGATTACATTACTATACTACTGTTTCAAAGGCTAAAATGAAAACATATATATTTTTTCCTTCTAGATAGCATTCATTTTTTTCTAAATATTCTTCCTGATATAGTTTTATCTAATAGAGCAATTCTTCCCTCGTTTTTATCTAATTTAGAGTACTTGAGTAATGCCTTTGATTTCCAGAGCCCTTTGAAATACAACAGGTAAACATTAAGCTCCTCCCCCCCCAACAGCCCTATGTAAGAAAATGAAAATGATCTACAACTAAATATTAGGTTTAGAGCCAGAATTTCTTTAAAACAAAATATAGAATCCTATACCCTCTTTGGAAAAGTGAACTGTGGGAGAAAATCTAATTTAAATGCCACTGTATTTGTTTCACAGCCTCCAGGAGTCAGATGTCATTGTTCCCAGTTTAAGCAAAGGAAATGTAGAAGAAATGTTAATTCACACTCTCTGATTTACAGAGATGAGAAAATTCAACAAGTGCAACTGTTTATTTCCCTTCCCCTAGAGGAAGACTTCTTCCTACATTGAAGTATCGTGACCAAGCCCCCACTGCTGTATTTTCTAATCTGACTATTAAAAAAGGAAAGCAAAAGCCTCTAAGTCAGACAAGAAAAGCAATCTAACGGATTTCTAATTATACCATAGATCAACAAAATTCCACAGAATATCTGGGGGTACTAAATATAAAACAGCTGTATTAAAAGTTAACTTTTCTATAATATGGCAGAAACTAGGCATTGACCAACATCTAACACCCTGTACCAAGACAAAATGGGTTCATGATTCAGACATAAAGGGTGATACTATAAGCAAATTAGTAGAACAAGGGATAATATACCTGTCAAATCTGTGGAGAAGAAATGAATTTAGGGCCAAAGAACAAGAGAACAATAATGTTCTCTTGCAAAATGAATAATTTTATTAGATTAAATTAAGAAGTTTTTGCATAAACAAAACCAATACAACCAAGATTAGAAAGAAAGCAGAAAGTTGGGAAACATTTTTAGACAGTGTTTCTGATAAAGACCTCATTTCTAAAATATATAGGGAACTGACTCAAAATCATAAGAATACAAGTCATTTCCCAATTGATAAATCATCAAAGGACATGAACAGATAATGTTTATATGAAAAAAGTAAATTAATTAAAATTTGTAGTCATATAAAAATGTTCTAAATAACTATTGATTAGAGAAATACAAATTAAGACAACTCTAAGGTACTATTTCATATTTCTCTGATAGGCTAAGATGAAAGGAAAAGAAAACAACAAATATTGGAGGGAATGTGAGAAAACTGGTACAATAATGCATTTTTGGTAGAGTTATGAAATGATCCAACCATTCTGGAGAGCAATTTGGATCTATGCCAAAAGAGTTATAAAACTATAAATACCTTTTGATACAACAATGCCACTAATAGGTCTATATCTCAAAGAGATTATAAAAGATGGAAAAGGACCCATATGTGCAAAAAATATTTGTAGCAGGTCTCTTTGTAGTGGAGAGGAACTGGAAATTGAATGGATGCCACCAGTTGAGGAATGACTGAGTAAGTTACAGTATACCAATGTAATGGAGTACTACTGTTCTACAAGAAATGATGAGCTGAGCGGTTTCAGAAAAAGCTGGAAAGACTTACATGAACTTATGCTGGATGAAATAAGCAGCATAAGAACATTGTACAAAATAACAGTAAGATTATGTGATAATAAACTGTGAGAGACTTGGTTCTTTTCAGCAATGCAGTGATTCAAGACAATTCCAATAGACTTGGGATGAAAATGCTATCTGCATAGAGAGAGAACTATGAAGACTGAATATGGATCAAAGCACAGTACTTTCACCTTTTTGTTGCTTGTTTGCTTTTTCTTTCTAATGGTTTTCTTCCTCTAGGCCTGATTTTTTTTGTACAATATAACAAATGTGGAAATATGTTTATAAAGATTGAACATATTTAACCTATATCACATTGCTTGGTGTCTTGAGGAGGAGGAGGGAGAGAAAATTTTTGGAACACAAAGTTTTACAAAAATGAATATTGAAAACTATCTTTGTATTTGGAAATATTGGTATTAAGGGAAAAAAAGTTAACTTTTTTGTTTTCAGACATTGATTCAAATGTACCCTCAGTTTCAGCAATGTTAAAAAAATAGAAATTGGATGATCTGAAAACTGATTTTGGGGGGTATAAGGTAGGGTTGGGTGTGGAATAGACCAGGAAGCAATAATGCAAACTCTCTGCCATCAGCCCTCCTGATCAGCTGCCTTGAAGGAAATAACATACCCCTTTCAGCCCATATTTACTACCCAGTTAAGGAAATTTCAAAGCCAAAAAAATTCCAGCCAAATAGGGTCCAAGGTGATGAAAGGCTTTGAATTTAATCCATGAGATCATTGGTTAAAGGATATGAGTCTTCTGAGGCTTTATAAGAGGACACTAAGGTAGGAAATTATGTGGAAGAGGGCTTAAACTTAATCTGTATGAACACATCAGGAAAGAATTAGGACCAAATATTTGAATGAATGAAAAACATTTTTAAGCACTCAATGTATGGCAAGCACTATTCTTAATGCTGGGAACACAAATGTTAAAGCAAAGGTAATCTCTATACCAAAGGGATTTATATTCTAATAAATAAAACTAAACATATACCTGAGAGTAATGACCAAAGAAGGGCACTTTTGTCCAAAAATTTACAAGGATATTATAGGGCATTAGGAGTAAATTATCAGGGGTATAGGTATCAGTAGATTGAAATATTCTCCTTCAGGAATGATGTCAGACTTGAGTTGAACATAGTTCATAATTCCCAAAGGTTTTGGGGAGTAAATCCTAGAAAGACCCAATTGGTCAAGCAGAATTCCAAGGTGAAAATTCCTTTAACACATGGCAGTCTTTAGAGTGAATTTTCAAGGTTATGAAACTGTTGGGGGCTGGAAAAGAAGGGATTAAAGTGTCCATGAATCAAATTTAATTTTGATATGAGGAAATTATTAGAGGTATAACAAAGTGAAATTGATTGCTATAGGATTGGTGTTTTCCACCTCATTGGAGGACTTCAAACAAACTTATCAATTATACTATATTGGGCATTGTTTGGGGAGAGGGGAAGGGCTGTGAGTTGGCTAATATACCTTTAAGGTCTTTTGGGATATCAAAAACTGCTATTCTCGAATCAAAAACTTAGATGCTCATTCATTTTCTGGTAACTTCAATTGTAATTGAAGCATATCTAATTAAACTTTATTCTTTTTTCTTTTTCTGCATCTGAGGGCAAGGGTAGGCTTATGTCTCCTAAATACTTCTTTTGTTAAAAAGAGGAATTGGTGCTTAAAAGCCAGTTTCTCATGGTAGGGGTACTTTGCAGAAGTACCTCCTATTTCCTGTTCACCTCAATTAAAAAAGTTAATTCCTTTGCAATATACCTAGAAGGCAGTAATCCCCTTTAGTTTGAAAGATGATGTAAATAAAAATTGATGGTCCAATTTCCTGTGTCACAAAAAAGGTCACAAAGATCTTGCCTTGAGAGTCAACTTTGACTAATCATTCCATCATTGGAAGTCTACAGCAAATATTAAAATGAAAAATAAAAGAACCTGGCACAATGAGGTCTTCCTAAATTTGACCTTCCCTTTTTTTCTCCCCTTACTTTTGAAATCTTATCCTGGGAAAACGCACTAGTCAATTTAAGCAATTGGAATTTGAGTTGTGATCTTCTTTTGCAGTCCAGGAGAGATTTGTAGACCCTGCATGCTTGAGTTGCCCAGAAAAACATCTCAAAATTTGGACGTTGTCTTTTAAATGTCAGACAAATTTAGCTTAAGCACCCCTTGGGAAAAAAAAAAAAACTGAAACAGTTATTTTTTGGGGGGTAAGCTAACCTCTTACTCAAGGTTACCATAAACCTTTCCTTCCTTCCTTCAACCCACTTATTTCTTGTCCCCCAAAATATTAAAGTTTTGAAAGAAAAAAATCATATCATTTAAACTTTAAGTATCTGTTTAAGAACAGCCTTTCAAATTCATGAAGCAATTTGAATTTAATACAAAAAATAAATTTTATTATTTTTAATACATAAGCTAACAAGCAAACATTTTAAGATCTATACACACCCTTCTGTGCTTTCTCTCCTTTAGAAAAACTGTAGTTTTTTTTTTAAATCAAATTGTCTTGATGTAGGCTAGAAAGTGGAACATTCATTCATTCACAAAATTATAGATGTCTTTTCTGTGCAAAGTATTGCATTTTCTTTGCCTTTCTTCATTATTTTATGCATTTCACATAGCTACTGATTTTCCACTTTGGGTCAAGAGGGCCTAATTTTGAGTTATGCCTATTATTTATTAACTGGGAAACTCATACTCTCTTACTGTCTTTTTCATCTGTAAAATGAAGTAAATAATTACGTGCACTTCACAGGATCTTGAGGATCAAATCAAACAATGTTTATAAAACACTGATTGTTAGGATCAAATCATTCAATAAAACACTTTGTAAAGCTTAGAATACTAGATACATGTCAGTAATATCAGGAGAATGATACCATAAAACCCTCCGTTCCCCCCCCCCGATAATTCAGCACTTTTCAAAACTGTTTTTGTTTCTTAAATATAATTTTAAAGTCATAAATATTCTCTTATTCCTACTGCTTTATAGAAATTGCTCTGAATGAAAGATTTTGGGGGTTTTCTTTTAGCTTTTTAATAGCTTATCTGCCAAATGCATCCACCTAAATCAAACAAACAAGAGGATACATAATAAAGGAAAGAATGACCTTAGAAGAATATATACAATAACACATTTGCCCTAAAGTTTAGATTACAAAAATCAGATTCATTCTGAAAAGAAGGTCTTGGTAAGTAAGTGAAAAGGGGGGAAATACACACATACATACATACACACACACACACACACACATATATTGTTTTTCCTGAAATTTGAATCCCTTTGTGATAGTGGTGAACATTCAATAACTGGGTAGGACTGAGAACTGAATCTCACCACAAATTTGTTGTTGTTGTTGTTGTTTGTAGTGTCTAAGTGCTGACCACTGATTATTTCAGCTGCTTTTATTCTGTCAGGGGATGTTTTACATGCTTGAGGAAGATACTTTCACAACTCACTGACAGGTTTGGACCTCTTGGTTATCCTCAATGTGATTTAGCCCATTAACTGATATGGTTTACTGTGTGTGGCCACTAAACATGCTAGAATTTTGGAGGCTCAAGTAAGAATTACCAAAGGTGGATAGCAGTGGGAAAGAGTTTGACAAACCATCTTATCAGAAGTTCTAGTTTTTCTTTATCACTGAAATACCCCCACAAATGGGGGACTTAAAATTCCAACCTCAAAACTCAAATAATTGCATCTCCTGGCAAGTCCTTGGCAGCTTGTTCCTCAAACTACAACAAAGAAGTGAAAATAGTATGCTTTAATCCACATTCACTCTCCATAGTTCTTTCTCTGAATGTAGATGACATTTTCCATGCATTGCTAGGGAGAGCTGAATGCATCATAGTTGATTATCACACAATGGTGCTGCTACTGTATACAATGTTCTCTTGATTCTGGTTACTTCTATCAGTATAAGTTAATGTTAAATCTTTCTAGGCTTTTCTGAAATCCTTCTGCTCATCATTTTTTTTAGTTTTTATTAAAGCTTTTTATTTACAAAGCATATGCATGGGTAATTTTTCAACATTGACCCTTGTAAAACCTTCCATTCCAAATTTTCCCCTCCTTCCCCCCAGTTCCACCCCTAAATGGCAAGTAGTTCAATACATATTAAAACACATGTTAAATTCAATATATATATATATATATATATATATATACAGTTAACTTGTTGCACAAGAAAAATCAGATCAAGAAGGAAGAAAAAAAACCTGAGAAAGAAAACAAAATGCAAGCCAACAACAGCAGAAAGACTGAAAATGCTATGTTGTGTTCCACATTCAGTTCCCACAGGCCTCTCCCTGGGTGTAGATGGCTCTCTTCATCACTGAACAATTGGAACTGGTTTGAATCATCTCATTGTTGAAGAGAATCATGTCCATCAGAATTGATTATCATTTAGTCTTGTTGCTGTGTATAAGGTTTTCCCACATCCCCTCCAACATTTGTCATTATCTTTTCCTATCATCTTAGCCAATCTGAGAGGTGTGTAGTGGTATCTCAGGGTAGTCTTAATTTGCATTTCTCTGATCAATAGTGATTTGGCTGCTCATCTTATAGAACAATAATATTATTACATTACATTAATATACCAGAACTTGTTCAACCATTCTCCAGTTGATGGGCATCCCCTCAATTTTCAGTTTCTTGCCACCATAAAGAGATGCTACAGATATTTTTCTACATGTGTGTCCTTTTCCCTTTACATTTGTCATTTATTATAGCACAGGACTATGCAATTGGATTCATATATTATACCTTTTTTAGTCATTTCCCAATTGATGACTATTGATTTTGATTCCTATTCTTTGCTTTGTTTAAAAAAAAAGTGCTGCTATAAATATTTAGTTATACATAAGGATTTAGTTTTTTTTTCCCCAATGGTTTTCTTAGAGGAAAAGGCAAGCAGTAAAATTTCTGGTTCAGAGAGTAGTTTATTCACTTTATTTGTATAATTCCATATTGCTTTTCATTTTGGTTATGTTTATTTAAAGCTTCATCAACAATCTAAGAATGTACCCATCTTCCCACAATCCCAACGATCTTGAATGTTTCCATCTTTTGTTATAAATTTATTGGGTGTGACATGAAACCTCAAAGTTTTTGATTATCATTTATCTTACTACCAGTGATTTGGGACACTGTCATGTGGTTATTAGTAGTTGAGGACTATTTGGTCATATCCTTTGGTCATTTATTTATTAAATAATTTCTGGTCATGTTTCTATAAATAATCTATATTGATGTAATGTTATTTGTATGTATCTACATATATATATATGTATATATATATCGTACCCAGTTGTATATATATATATATATTACATAGTTATGTTACATATATTGTTATATATATAATGTATAATGTTATATAATTATGTGTTACATATAATAGCATATTATATTTTAGTTACATATACACAAAGAGTTACATCTTGGCCCTTTTGTTTTTACAAATATATTTTGCTTTCTTTTCTGTAATTTTTAATGAGTGCAAAATAGTCACATTATCAAATTTCCTTTCCTTTAAAATTTGAAGATTTGTTTTTTATTATTAAAATTGTTAAATCTATGTACTATATGTCTTGCATTTTGCATCTAATCCCAAGGATTCCACTAAAAACAAACTCATTAAAAATATTTTAAGTATTATTTTTACAAATTTTATAAATGATGAAATTGAGACAGTAGAGTTTACTGACTTGCCAATGAGCACAAAACTAATAAAAATTTAAGGGAGAACTGGGCAAATAAGTGGTGCAATGTATAGAACATGGGTTTGAAGTCATGAAGACTCATATTCCTGAGTTCAAATCTAGCATCCAGATACTTAATAGCTATGTGATGCTGAACAAGTCACTTACCCCTGTATGCCTCTATTTCTTCATCTGTAAAGTGATCAAGAAAAGAAAATGGCAAACTACTCCAGTATCTTTGCCCCCAAACAAACAAAAAATGGGGTCACCAAGACATGATTGAAATCACTGAACAATAAAAAGGTAAAACTTGAATCCAAGCATTTCCAAACCTCATTTTTTTTTCAAAGAGACCAAGTTGCTTCTCGAAATTCTTCTATCATCAGGGAATCCATGAAGTATCAATCTCTGATAGGTATAGACTAAACAATTTTGGTCAGAGAAAGGATCTTAGATTTAGACTGGCAGGTACCTCACAATTAATTTATTCTCACCCCACATATCATAGTCAAAAAAATTGAGACCCAGATGAATTAGCATCTTGTACAAAGTCACCCAAGGTTGTAAGTAATAAAGTCAGTTTTCAAATTTAGTTTCATTCCACATCTAGCCTTCTTTCCATCACACTACACTGCTTCTCAGTACCAAAGGAACAGTATCAAAAGGTAAAGGGAAGACTACCAGAGGGATGATGAGAACACAAGTAGAGAGGGCTAAGGACATGAAGAAAACTTGGTCAACTTTTGCCTACATTTTGGCTTAATATCTCAAAATGTTCTATAAAGCTCAGAGTCAATTCTATTTTTACAGGATCATTATAAACTCATGTAGATAGTTCAAATATTTAGATGACACTTAATGAGGGCAAAAAGAAATGATAAGGTAAAGGGTTAGAAACCTATCTTGGGATCACAAATCTCAACTGCTATGAAGCTCTGGGGCTGTGATGGTTGGGTAAGATTAAGAATTATTGCTTCATCAGTCTGTTCAGATAACTGGACAGATCATTTATGTAAATTTTAATTATTCTATGACTATATCTATGTGTTGGTCTAAGAAGGAAGGACAGCTCCAAAATTGCTTGAAAGATTAATTTTTCAATTCTCAAAGTTATAAACATGAGTAAAAGAAGTGAAAGAATTCACAATATCATTTTGGTTTTATTTTCTAGCCAATGTGTGATTCTCTCATTTTTTCTTTCTATTTATAAATCATATCTTTCTAAAAACTACTTAGTTCCCAGGTCAGATAGAAAAGGACTTTCCAGACAGTTAACCATTCTTCAACAGAACATTTAAGTTAAATTGCAAATTGCCTTCATTTATTTTCAAGGCAATAAAATCTCTGCCTTTGGCATATGGCCTACTTAGCTATCAGTCATTTATATTGTTCTTCAGGATCCCAGACTGATGACTAAGTCTCAGTAACTACTTATAAAATAGCTTAGGAATAGGTGAAAGGCTGATTCAGAGACTAAACTAGAACTGAGGTCCAAATTCCCAAGATTCCTGCTTAGTTTGCTAGTAGAAAGTGTATTCCATTTTAATACAAAGAAAATGAGTTTGGATCTTGCCTCTGCCACTTAGTTGAGGCAGTAGGGCTTTAGCTTCTTCATCTCTAAAATGAAAAAGCTGACTAGCAATTTCTAAGGTCCCTCCCAATTCAAGGGGATTGATCTTATAATTGTAAGAGAGTGTCTTTTAGAATTTAAATTTTAGAATGTAAATATTTCTTTACACTATTAAGCTTAATTTCCATATCTCTGCATTTCCTATATGTCTGTATAGGATTTGGGTTCCAAGAATAAAATTATTTAGACTAAGCTCTCTTCCTTTTGGTATACATTCACAATCATTTGTCTACCTCAATCTGACTCTCCAAACCTTTAGAATTTTTATGTTGATCTTTCTCTTCATCCCATAAACTTGACCATATCTTATAGTATCACAGGGTACAGAAGAATGGATACCTTCATCCACTCTTGACATATGCATCCTGTCAGGTTGCAGGTTCAACCAGGATAATGAGGAGAGTCAGAGACTGGAATTAAATGGTAAAGTTCTATGGAAACTTTTGTAGAACCCAAGAGTATCTGAGGTAGGCTAAATTATTTCAAGCCTATTTGATTAATGCCAACCCTGCCAGACCAGTTTAGGGGCTTAAGGGGTTTTTCTTACTGGTCCCTGTTTAGATTTCCACATTGTCAATGTCATTTCGTTCAGACATTTTCCTTAAATAGACAGACAAACATTGTGTAAAGACCTAAGTCCTCTTTGTTATTCCTTCTGCTGTCATCATCCAAAGATCCCTGGTCATAGATAATCTAAGAAATGAGCCTGGAAAGAAAAGGTAATAAACATAAGGTGCAGAATTAGGCATGGATGTATAGGACGTGAATGTGTGGGTTTGTTTTATTTTATTATGCTTATTTGTTATAAGGAAAGGGAGAGGGTAGGGAAACAGAAATTTGATTAATGGAAAAGGGGGTCAGCTATATAGTTGCCACCAAAAAAAGAAGAAAAGAAAGAAAAACAAACAATTCAACTTTGAAATCAGAATGTTGATTTTATTTTAAAAACAAATTATATGTGAAAAAGAGTTGCATTCTCACATAATAATAATAATCTGCTTTTCTATTTTTTATGTATATGGAAATCTTTCTCTTCCCCCTTCTCCTTATTCACTTTCTTTTTCTTCTTCTCCCAGATTTTTCACTCTTCACTTTTTTCCTTCTCTAAGCAATTTTCTTATGTGGTGGTACAGGCTGCCCAGCTTCCAAAGGAAGAAAGGAAGGAAGGAAAAAAGGGAGGGAGAGAGGGAAGGAGAAAGAAAGGAAAGAAGGAAGGAAAGAAAGAGGAAAAGAAAGAAAGAGGAGAAAATGGGAAAGAAAGAAAAGAAAAGAAAGATGTTTTTAAAAACAGGCTTAAAATAATCCAGAACTCAGGAGGGAATGCAATAAAGGAAAATTATGTTAATAGTGTATTGAATTTAATTTACATGTTTTTAAAATGTTAATGTAAATGAAGCACATAGTTACACATGTAATTCTCTTTTCTGTTTTTTATTTAATATAATGTTTGTACTTGTTGATTAAGCTCTTAAGACAGAAAATTAAAAACAAACAGAAAAAGGGAAAAAGATTAAACTCAAAGACCCTTAAATAATAGAGATCTCTGTGAAATCTCCAGACTATGGGCCTTGGTTTTTTCTACTGTAAATGAAGGAGTCAGATTAGAAAACAACTAAAAAGCCTTTTAGTTCTGACTTGATCCTATAATAGGAAAGAGCAAATTTCCCAGAGATGCTGAGCTGTCTTTTTAGTGATTGAAATCATCAATCAATCCAAAAGCTATTATTTATTTAGTCACTGTGCTTAGAGAAAATTAGAATGTGAAGTTGAATTTGAATAGAGAAACTTTCAAAGAGAGTTTACTTAGTGGTAGCTCTAAAGAGAGAGTCTAGAAATAGCAATTAAAAGCAAAGAGTATTTCATTCTCCCCATTGGGATCAATGACTGTGGGGATGTGAAAAAAAAGTGCAATAAAGAAATGGGATGCATTGTCATCTGGGAAGAGTTGGGTCTCAGTAAGTGTCAGAAGTTAGAGTGAAAGAGGAAGAGTTCTAAAATGAAAAAAAAAGTTTATTAATTACAGGGTGGAAGTTCACCATAGCAGGGCTAGAAGCTATGGAGTTAGAAACTCATGATATACAGTTGACTTGAATGAAAATTAGGGAGCATGCAATGAGAATTGGGAAGAACAGTGGGATTTTTTCCAAGAATAGGAAATTCATATTACTAGAATAGAAAAAGTAAGAAAGGATCAGAGCTTGCTAACCCTTGTGGAATGAGTCTAGGAAGAGTAGGAATGGATGGATGGTAGGAGTTCTGCTGAAGAAGGCAGGTGATTAACAAGATCAAAGTTCCCTTTTCACTGTGGCCCTTGTTTTCTGGAGTTAATATTATAGGGTCTCAGTGGTCTAAAACCCGAGCCAAATGGAAGATACTATTGCTATGTCCTGGGGGCACATATGGAAGCTGGGTCTAGTGAAAAGTCGCACCCCAATTTGATGGAGTATCTGAAAACCCAACTTCCTGGCAGATATTAGGGGGATTTGGCAGTTTTATGTCAGGTGAATGACTTGGGAATGCCTAGGTAAGAGATGGGCAATAGCAAACCTAAATAGGACCTTCAGATGCTGTGCCCAAAACAATCATCCAAGATTCCAAATCCCTATAGGCCTTGGTAGGGAAATTTTGCAAATTCATCTAAATATTACCTACATTTTTCTATTCCCAGTAGTATTGGGAATCAGTCAGCAAATGTAGAATAAGCCTGTCAATATGCGGTATACTTTGAAAGACACATTTCTTTCCAATACTACTGTGCAGATTAATTAACCCAGTCCTAGGCCTCTCCCAGCCATAGTTCCCAGGCAATCATGTTAGAGCTCTTTCCCCAGCATAAGGATTACCATGTTGTTTTAACCATATTTAAAACCAGAATCGACATAGGCTATTTTATATGATCAATTTGGTTGTGGGAGTCACAATTCTATTCAGTCAAATCCATTTAATCCATTTAAACATGGTGATTACACAGAATTTCTTAGAAAATAATAGGAAATTTGGTTCCTCACCTACCCCTTTAGAATGCTGGTGCTGTTTGTTAAGAAAGAAAATGGAAATTGAAAGCTATATTATAGCTATAAGGGTTTGAATTACTCTTACCAGATAGGACCAGTACTCTCAATCTTTGATCCCTGACTTCAGAAGCCAGTCAGCAAGTTACCAATTCTTAATTCCAAATGCAATATAGCTTAGAAACAAATTTCCAACAAATGCAATCTCACCTTTCATAAGAAAGGCCTAAATTAATACCAGAAGTGAATTGCAGAGTGTCCCTATTACTCTGTAGTCATTGGACAAGGATGGTCATTTGGATAACCAATAGCTATGTTAAAGTTTATAGATTACTTTAAAGCTATTATCATGCCTTCTGCCTTACTTTTCACCTCTCTGCTATTCTCTCTGCAGAACATAAGAAATTCACACAGCAAGGAGGGCTACTTTTCATTTTTTATTCATTTCATGGATTGTTGTGGTCAGAGAATTCATCAAGTATCCTACCTATTAAGAATGAGTCTCTTTGTATTTAGAACTACTTCTTGTACTTGGAAACAGGCTTATTCTCTTATGGGGATGCTAGAGGCAGATGTCACAGAAACCTAAATGTGGTACTTAATAAATGAATCCTTTCAATGGCATCTTCTACAGGCCCAAAGCTTTGAAACTCATGAAGCCTCAATCAGATTTATGCATGCTTATATACCAGTAGTAGATTTGGTATTCCTATACACTAATTCAAATAATGATCTCCAAAATTGTGTGGGGAAGATGGAGTGAGGTGTGTGGAATGAGCTTGCCTGAAGAGGCAGAATGAGGAGATAACCCTCACTTCAAGGGTGTCTATTTCATGAGGGATAGCTTCTTCCACTAGAGAGATGATCTTTGACACACTACAATGCACATTTTGGCAAAGACACATTAAGGCTTATCCTCAAGATGCCTAGAGTAGTACCTAGTTCTAATAGTATTTTTTCTACCTAAATGACCAATATTTGTAAAGCCCATAGCACAGTGTGTGGCAGAGAGTGGACACTACAAAATGCTTATTCCCTTGCCTTGTCTTTATTGTGTTCCAAACTCTGTGGCTAAGAAGGTTACAGATATTATTTCATTTAATTATTTCAGCCCTTGAGTGTTAAGGACCAGGCCTGATTGTCTCTCATTTATCCATATAAAGCAAACCTTATAATCTTGTGGGGAGGGTAATAGGCCCTTTTGTCACTAGATAGATTTAAGTCCATTGTGACCCATGCTTGGGGCTACTGTTCTCCCTATGTTCCCTCCCATTCCATGTTCCACTGGTCTTTGCTATGATAAATTTACCTGAATACACCCACCATCTTTTACATTTTTATCCGCCGGGTAGTTAGCACCATGAAGAAGTACTCAACTTGGAGTCAAGAACATCTGAGGTAAATCTTGTTTTAAATTCCGAGCAAGGAATTTGACTTTTTTGTCTCAGTTTCCTCATCTGTAAAGTGGGAATAATAATCACACTTAATTCTCAGGGTAGTTGTGAGGATAAAATGAAATAATGTAGGTAAAAATTCTGTGCTAATCTTAAAATACTATATTAATGCTAGCTATAGTTGCTACTATTCACTGTGGATAAATGGAAAGAATGCATAGTTTAGAATATTCCTGACTGTTTGAAATAAAAGCATTAATAGTATCTAGTAGATGAGACACAATATACCACCTCATTAAGACACTACTTTGAGATCTGGGGAGGTGGGTAAAGTGATGGGTATACATGCTGATCTACCAAACAATCAATAAGTATTTATTAACTGCCAATTGTGTATCAGATATTATGCTGGGTACCTGGGATATAATTAGGAAAGTGGGATAGCTCTTCCCTTCAAGGACCTTATATTTTCCTGAGAAAGAAGGAGGTTTAAAAGACCCTGCCTGTTGATAATGCCAGCATATCAGTACTAGGCAAGGAAAGTCCCAATCTTTTATCTTCCTGATCTAGGACTGACTTCTGGGCTCTGAATCGTTATTTGGACAATTATCTTTTTGGGTGATTTCTCCTGACACATTGATTCTAACTGCCCTGACTTTGGAGTTCATTACTATACTCGGTCTTACTTCGAACCTATTTTCTCTTCTCCTAAGAGGAAACTGCCTTTCCTTTTATCTAGGGATTTTCCTCATTATCAGCACAAGTTGACTCTGCCTCAGGTGAATGATGAATAAATCCTTTATGAACTGTCTCTTCTCACGAACCTGTATGCTTGATTCTGGAATCTCTTCCCTCCCCAACCATCACAATTTTTTTCTTTTATTTCCACATTTTCACAATTTCTTTTCAAGAGAGTCCTCTACCAAAATCTTATGCTGTTGTCTTAGTACAGGGCTGGGGAACATCTGGCCCATGGGGGTTGGAAGGCTCATAAAAGTATTTGCCAAGGAACCGTAGGTGATGATGAGTTGAAAGCTAGGTATAGCAGCCTCCCATTGTTTGAGTTCCATAAGTTGATAATTTTGTATGGCCCACGAAAGATGTTATAAATATCCAAATGGCCCTTAACAGAAGAAAAGGCTCACCACTCCTGTCTTAGAAAATGTCTTACATCATTAATAGAGTTCAAGTCCTAGCAGACCTGCCAAAGTGTAGAAAGTTTGATCATAACTTGAGTGGTAGACCACATATCTGTTTTCTGAAGACTATCCTAGTCAAATTGGTAGTAAGTTTTCATCACAAAGTTGGCTACATAGCAACATTCATTTCCCTTCTTAGCTATGATTCTGATTCTCTTGGGTTTCCCTATCTTTTTTATTGTAGTAAGTTTATTTTTAATATACATTGTTTTATGAATCATGTTAGGAGAGAAAAATTAGCACAAAAGAGAAAAACCATGGGATAGATTTAAAAAATAAACAGAAAAAAGAAGTGAACATAGCATGTGTTGATTTACATTCAGTCTCCTTAGTTCTTTTTCTGGATGCAGATGGCATTTTCTGCCCAAAGTCTATTGGGATTGCTTTGGGTGACTAAACCACTAAGAAGAACCAAGTCTTTCATAGTTGATCATCACACATTCTTGCTGTCATTGTGTACAATGTATTACTGGTTCTCCTTGTTTTACTCATTGTCAGTTCATGTAAATCTTTCCAGTCCTTTCTATAATCAGCTTGTTCATCATTTTTTATAGAACGGTAATATTCCATTACCTTCATGAACCACAATTTGTTCAGCCATTCTCTGGACTTGCCCATCTTGACACAGAAGCTTTCTCACTCTGAAAGTTCCCTCATTGCCTAGGGTTTTCCTTGGAACATTCCTCTATCAGCCTGACCTCCTTCGCCCACTGGTGAGTTCTTACCAAGGGTCTCTATATAGGGGATGGGTCCAGGAAAGCTATACTTAGTTCCCCAAGAGGCTAGGCTTCTAAATCTCTGAATTTCACTTTCCTGCCCCTACATAGGAACCTTCTCTTCCTCATTCTTCTGTCCCCTTTTATGTGTTATTATCCTCTCCCATAAGAATGTAAGTTCCTTGATGATTGGATAACTTTTCTTTTTGTTTTTATTTTTATCCCCAGTGTATACATGTATGAATGTATAAATGACTAAGCCATCCATAAAATTTCTAAAATATTCTCTTTAGATACAGTTCTTAAGATATTACTTGGTCTATCATGCATGAATTTAGTCCAGAAGGTTTGCTCCTTCACAATCAAGAGAGAAAAGTTTTATATTTCATCTCGAAACATTTCCCATTAACTTGTCATTGGTTCACTAGGGGATGTTAGCTCAGAGTGAATCGTCCAGTTTACACATCTAAGCTTACTCTAAGACAATCAATAGTATTTTGGTTCTTTTTTCACATTACTCTGTAATCACCTCTCTACATCCCATCATCCATCAAGGGAAGATGAGGGAAATTTGAAACAGGCACAATGTACACATAACTTAAAAAAAATCAAAATAATTCATTCTGACGTAGGATGCCATTGTTCACAAATGACAACCCATTTCCTTTGCCTGTTCATATTAATTATAAGGTTATAAAGGAAAGTATCAGGATCTTGCTTTTTAAATACTTGCAATAATTATTTGCCTTACATTAACAAAAGTTTCTCAAAAAGACCTTGTAAAGGCAATATTGTACCTTAAACATAAAGGATATTTACATTTTTACTCTTCAATAAAACTTCTCTCATTCTCTAATTGTGAGATATGTCTCCAGGGTCCCCTTGGATACTGGGAATTCTTCCAGAACCCTCCTGATAACATGTACCTTTATCACAGCCACATTCATGCCAGCTGCTTTCTTTTGGAGGTGCATAATAGAAAGGGTGGAGCTACTCCTTTTTCTAAAGGTAAGAGCCAAAGACTGCATAATCAAGCCAGCCAGATTTCCCTCTCACTCCTTACTTAATCAACCAGATGTTTCTTCTTAGTTCCAGAAAGAGATTTTGCTTTGGATTGGTTTGAAACAAAGAGGGGACCCATTTTCCCTAGAATTCTTCAGTAGGGCAATTAGATTTTGTTTTTATCACTTCTTCACATGGGTGACTAAATACACTTTTTCTGGTATGAGATAAAGTCTGGTAGATACCTTATAAGTATAGTACTTTTATGATGCTTTGCAAACAGCTTATTAGGAAAAAAACACTGCAGCATTCTCCAAATGGAGAGCAAATATACCTTTCACACAAAGTGTTTCTTGTGCCTTAGAAGGGAACTTATTGTGAGATGAGAAAGTGTTCTTTTCCATCAAGAAGAATAATCACAAGGATGTGTTTCTGAACTGGAGAGATTTAATAAATGCTGACTAAGACACTTTTATAGTCATATCATCCCAAATAGCATTTTTAGAGGGCACGTATGCAGACAATAATAATTAGACCAATGTTATGGGTTGGATCACTTTTACAATATTTCACATTCACTTCCTAAATCAAAATAATTAGTGATGAAAGGGAGAGAAAATCACAATCTACTGGCCAACCTTCTGCTGATTACCTTCTACAAGCACTGCTAGACTATTCTCAGGCAGCAGACACAGTTGACCCCAAGCTGAAAATACAACATATATTGTGTGGTGGGACCTCCCCAAGTCTGTAACCCACTAGAATGATTTTTCAAGAACCAGAAGGCAGTGCTAGAAGCTAAGAGGATTCAGGAGGATTGAATAAGATCCTCAATAATTCTGAAGAGATATCTCTAGTACAACTTTCATTTGATAGATAGAAGCAATATAATACATATTCATAGAAATTTCATTCCAGAATTTTAAAGCACTTAAAAGATGCAAGTGTTTCCTTATTGTTCTTGTCAATCCACACAGTATCTCAGGTATACAATTTTAAGAGATCATTCCTTTCTTCCTATCTGCACACAATTTTCATTTTATTTTGCATTGCAAATATGTAGGATATTCAATCATAGCACATACATTAAATAGTCTTTAGCAGGAGAAAATGGTTTTTTGCTCTGTATCTCTCCTCAATATTGAGTGACCAGAGTTGATAATTAAGAGAGCATTTAAAGAGAAAAAACAAATCTGGCCTATGATCAAAAGGGAATCCCAGAAGATGGTCTTATGTTCAGATCTTTTGTCAAGACCACTTGGATACAATTTCATTTCAGTATTGGCTTGAAGAATGTCAAAATTTTAGACATTCTCTTCCTAAGCTTCAAAGCATGTCCATAATTATGTTTTTTTTTTAATTTTATCTCTTTGGATGGGTAGCCTATGGAAGTAACACATCAATGTGCACACATAAACAGACATGCATGTACATTTAGATGTTATATACATTATAGAGACATATCATCTATTTATATGAATGTCAACATGATCTTGTATATACACATATTAATAGATATTATATCTTTGTAGACATTTCTACATTATGAGAATGTATGTATGTATAAGAAGGTACAACAGATTACATAATCAATTGGAGACACAATTATTTAAAAGAAATTAAAGATCACACCAGATTGTGAGAAGGAGTAATCAAGCAATGTAATCAACAAGAATTTCTAAAGTACTTCTTATGGGCCAGATGTTGTGCTAGGTGCTGTGAATTAAAAGATAAAAAGAAAACCATCCCTGTCGTCAAGGAACTTATATTCTATAAAATATATACCTAGAAGTAATATGTATATTTGAACTTAGGAAGATGTTTTCCTGACCCATGCTCTGAACTTTATGCATTATGGTACCATCTTGCCCAGGCAAGGATTTTAGATGCATTCTAGTCCAGCTTCTCTCTTTTTGCATATGAAGAAACTAAGGTCCAAAGAGTTACCTGAGCTGTTCAAAGTCACTTAGGTAATGACAAGGACATAATTTGAATCCAGGAAGCCCAACTCCAAGGTCTATGCTTATTTCTCAGTGTTGTGCCACTTCTGTAAACTTTTTAAAATACGAAGATGGCGAACTGCAGACAGCATTCTCTGTAAGCTCCTGAGACCTTCCCTCAGACACAGACAAACCTCGCCTCTGAACTGGTTCTGGAGTGAGGGCTTCACCAAACACTTGGACTACAACACACTTCTATCAAATATCTACTTTGAAAGAACTTCTGAGGTCGGTTGTAGACGGGCGGGGGATCAAGCAGCTCCCGGCGCTCAGACGCCAGGGCGCAGCCAGGGTGCAAGTCCGGGGCTGGGACGGACCAGAGGATTTTAGGCTGCCAGGAAGTCCCTGGGAGACCCTTGGGCCACTTTGCTCTGCTTGCGGGCAGGTGCTTTGGCAAGTCTATCTGTGATAAAGTGTGGATTGAGAGCAGCTGAAAGTGTGGTCCTAGTGCATATCTAGCCAGATCAGCCCCAGACCAGAAGTCAACTCGGCAAACTGCCCCAGGGCAAATTGAAATCCTGCCTGCTGCTGCTGCCACTGCTGCTGAGGCTGCTGCTGAGGCTGCAGAATTCCCTGCTGTTGACTGATACCTCAGCTAAACATAATGAGCAAGAAGAAGAGAGCTCTCACCATAGACAGCTTTTATGGAGAGAAACTAGAGCAGTCCCCAGATCCTGAGACTCTGAAAACAATCCCAGATAAAGCCACAAAGGTGGACTTGAGCTGGTCTCCCTTTCAGAAGGCTTACCTGGAAGATTGCATAAAGAATCTCAAAAGAGAGCTAGAAGAAGATTGGGGAAATAAACTGAGAGCAGTGCAAGAAGGAAACATCGCCCTGCAACAGAGATGTGAAAAACTGGAAAATAAGTCTGGTGAATGGGAAAAAGTCGCCAACTCACTGGAAAATAAAAATAGTGAATTGGTAAAAGACAACAATTCACTGAAAAACAAAATTGGTGAATTGGAAAAAGACAACAATTCACTGAAAAATAAAATTGGCAAAATGGAAAAAGAATGCAATGAACCAGAAAATTCAATTGGCCAGTTACAAAAGGACCTAAAAAAGATAACTGAAGGAAATAATACCTTAAAAATTAAAATTGAACAAATTGAAATGAATGACTCAATAAGACTTCAAGAATCAGTCAAACAAAAACAAAAAATGAAAAAATAGAAGAAAATATGAAATATCTCCTAGGAAAAACAACTGACTTGGAAAACAGATCCAGGAGAGACAATCTAAGAATTATTGGACTCCCTGAAAATCACAATGAAAAAAAGAACCTTGATGCTATCTTCCAGGAAATCATGAAAGAGAATTGCCCTGATGTTTTAGAATCAGAAGGCAAAGTTGGTATTGAAAGAATCCACCGATCTCCTCCTGAATGAGACCCCAAAATTAAAACCCCAAGGAATATCGTGGCCAAATTTCAGGACTATCTCACCAAGGAAAAGATATTACAAGCTGCTAGAAAAAAAAAGTTCAAATACCGAGGAACTGTCATTAGAATTACACAGGATCTGTCAGCTTCCACACTGAAGGATAGAAGGGCCTGGAATCAGAAATTCCGAAAAGGAAAAAGAACTTGGATTACAGCCAAGAATAAGCTATCCAGCTAGAATGAGCATCATCTTCCAGGGAAGAAGATGGTCATTTAATGATACAGGAGAATTTCACCTATTTCTAATGAAAAGACCAGATATGAACAAAAAATTTGACCTCCAAACACAGAACTCTAGAGAAGCGTAAAAAGGTAAAAAGGAAAGAACTCTCGAGAACTATATCTCTACTAGGGGTATCCTTAAAGAATGGGGGTATAATTTGACTTTACTTTGATAATATGAAAAAGAGAACTAGAGGGGAAAAGGTTGTCATACTGGGGAAAAGAGGGAAAAAGTGGTAAAATAAGATCTAAAAAAAAAAAGGAGGTAAAAACAAGGTAAAATCTCTTGAAGAGGCAAAGAAAACCTAATATAATTGAGAGAAAGAGGGGAGGAGATGAGCATTGTGTAAATCTTACTCTCATCAGGTTGGGCTCTAAAAGTGTATATCAGACATTTGATTTCACATAGAAACTTGTCTGTTGCTAGAGGGAAGTGGGAGGGAAAGGATGAAAAGTAAGGGACAAACTAATAGAAGGGAAAATGGAAGAATCAGGGGAAAGTAGTAAAAACAGGGGTAGGGGATCTAAAGGGTAGAGTATGGTTTGGGGGAGGGGGTCATCAAAAGCAAAGTACTGAGGAGTTGGGAAGGGAGAAAGGGGAAAGGAAAGGGAAAACATAACTTGGGTAAATAAGATGGCAGGAAATAAAGAATTAGTTATTCTAATTGTGAATGTGAATGGGATGAACTCTCCTATAAAGCGGAAGCGGATATCACACTGGATTAAAAACCAGAATCCCACAATATGTTGTCTACAAGAAACACATCTAAAACATAGTGACACATATAGGATAAAGGTAAAAGGCTGGAGCAGGACCTATTATGCTTCAGGTGAACAAAAAAAAGCAGGGGTAGCAATCCTTATCTCAGATCAAGTAAAAGCCAAGATAGATCTAATCAAAAGAGATAAGGAAGGAAACTATATTTTATTAAAGGGTACCATAGATAATGTAGCAATATCTATACTAAATATATATGCACCAAGTGCAATAGCACACAAATTCCTAGGGGAGAAATTAAGAGAGATGCAAGAAGAAATAGACAGCCAAACGATACTAGTGGGGGATCTCAACCTTGCTCTCTCAGAATTAGATAAATCAAACCACAAATTGAACAAGAAAGAAACTAGGGAGATAAACCAATTGTTAGAAAAGTTAGGTATGATAGATCTATGGAGAAAGTTGAATGGAGACAGTAGGGAGTTTACTTTTTTCTCAGCAGTCCATGGAACCTATACAAAAATTGACCATGTGTTAGGGCATAAAAACCTCAAAATCAAATGCAGAAAGGCAAGAAATAGGAAATGCATCCTTTTCAGATCATGATGCAATAAAAATCACATGCAATATAAGGCCAGGAGAAAATAAACCAAAAGTTAATTGGAAATTAAATAATATAATCTTGAAAAAGAAAAGAGCAAATCATAGACACAATAAATAATTTCATCCAGGAGAATGACAATAAGGAGACAACATACCAAAATTTGTGGTATACGGCTAAAGCGGTTATAAGAGGCAATTTTATATCTCTAGATGCTTACTTGCATAAAATAGAGAAAGAAAAGATCAACGAATTGGGCTTAATATTAAAAAAAAAACTAGAAAAAGAACAAATTAAAAACCCTCAATTAAATACCAAATTGGAAATTCTAAAAGTAAAAGGAGAAATTAATAAAATTGAAAATGAGAAAATTATTGAGTTAATAAATAAAACTAAGAGTTTGTTCTACGAAAAAACCAACAAAATAGATAAGCCTTTAGTTAATTTGATAAGAAAAAGGAAAGAGGAAAATCAAATTGTCTCAAGAATGATAAGCGAGAACTTTCCTCCAATGAAGAGGAAATTAGAGCAATAATTAGGAGTTACTTTGCCCAACTTTATGCCAGTAAATTTGATAATCTGAATGAAATGGAGGAATATCTACAAAAATGTAGATTGCCGAGGTTAACAGAAGAGGATATAAATTATTTAAATAGTCCCATATTAGAAAAAGAAATAGAACAAGCCATTAACCAACTCCCTAAGAAAAAATCTCCAGGGCCAGATGGATTTACATGTGAATTCTACCAAACATTCAAAGAACAATTGATTCCAATACTACACAAACTATTTGAGAAATTAGGGACAGAAGGTATACTGCCAGAATCCTTCTATGAGACCGATATGGTGCTGATAGCTAAACCAGGTAGGGTAAAAACAGAGAAAGAAAACTATAGACCAATTTCCCTAATGAATATCGATGCAAAAATTTTAAATAAGATTTTAGCAATGAGATTACAGAAAGTCATCCCCAGGATAGTACACTATGACCAAGTAGGATTTATACCAGGGATGCACGGCTGGTTCAATATTAGAAAAACTATCAGCATAATTAATTATATTAATAACCAAATTAACAAAAACCATATGATTATCTCAATAGATGCAGAAAAAGCCTTTGACAAAATCCAACACCCTTTCCTATTAAAAACACTAGAGAGTATAGGAATAAATGGGCTTTTCCTTAAAACGATCAGTAGCATCTATTTAAAACCATCAGCAAGCATCATATGTAATGGAGACAAACTAAAACCATTCCCAATAACATCAGGAATGAAACAAGGCTGCCCACTGTCACCATTACTATTTAATATTGTATTAGAAATGTTAGCTTTAGCAATAAGAGAAGAAAAAGAGATAAAAGGAATCAGAGTAGGTAATGAAGAAACCAAATTATCACTCTTTGCAGATGACATGATGGTATACTTAGAGAACCCTAGAGATTCAACTAAAAAACTACTAGAAACAATTCACAACTTTGGCAAAGTTGCAGGATTCAAAATTAATCCACATAAATCATCAGCATTTTTATATATTACCAACAAAGTTCAGCAGCAGGAGATACAAAAAGAAATTCCATTCCAAATAGCAGATGATAGGATAAAATATTTGGGAATCTATCTGCCAAGGAAAAGTCAGAAACTATA
>JAJPUD010010844.1:34073-58529 GCA_023553655.1 Myrmecobius fasciatus
ACAGATCCTTATATCTTACAAAAGCTTACATTTCATATGTTTCATGAAATTTATTTATAAATGTGAATATAGACCTACGGGTGGATACCTGTCATAGTAATTGAGTGAGCCAGAACTAATGACCAGTTGGCTTGAAGAAAATGCATAAAGGTTATTTAATAGTCACAGATTCCACAGCATATAAGCCCTTATGTTTTCAATGTAAAATTTAATTTGAGTTTGGATTGGTTCCCAGTTCTCTGGATTAAACTACAGGTGTTTGAAAACTTACAGGTCTTGCTGAAAACTCATCTTTATAGATATCTATCTGTTAGGAGCAGCTAGGTGGCTCAATGAATAAAACACTTACTATTGAGGATACTACTAGTCTTACAGTCACCACATCCACAACCTCAGCTCCTTGGTACACCCTATAGATCTAATCAATTGTGAAATTTTGGCATTTCTATCTATATATCATCTATCTCATAAATTACCTTTCTGATCAGGTAGTCACTACCAAAATTCAGGCCTTTATCACCTTTTCTTGGATTATTGTTGCATTTTGATCTTTAAATCTCATGCTTTTCCCTGTCCTAATTTATACTTCATATTGACTCCAGAGTGATGTGTCCAAAGCAGTTTTGTGCTTTCTGTGATTTCTCTACTCATTAAGCACCAATCACTTCCTTTTATTGATGTTATTGAGTTGTTTCACTTGTGTACAACTCTTCATGATCCCATGCATCTCCATCCATTGGGTTTTTCTTCTCTAATGGCAAAGGGAAGTTAAGTTATTTGCCAAAAGTCACACAGCTAGGAGGTTTCTGAGACCGGATTTGAAGTCAGATTTTCCTGACTACAAGCTTAGCACTGTGCCAGCTACCACTTAATAATGTTCAGTCATGTCCCACTCTTCATGAAGCCATGGACCATAGCACACCAGGCCATTATATTCTTTACTATCTTTCAAAGACTGTCCAATTTGAAATTCTTTGTTTCCATGGTATCATCTATTCATGTTGTCCTTTTCCACCTCCATTTCCTTTTGCCTTAATCTTTCCCTGGGTTCACATTTTAAATCCTGACTAACATTCAAAGCTCTTTACAACCTGAACCCTCCTTACTTTTCCAGTCTTCTTACACATTATTCCACTCTCTAACTCATATGGTTCAACCATAATGATCTACTTGCTATTACTCAAGCATGTCTCTCCATCTCCTGATTCTTTACTAGTTGCCCCACATGCTTGGAAGGTTCTCTCTCCTATCCACTTCCTGGAATCCATTGTTTTCTTGAAAACTCAATTCATGATAACTTCTTCAAAAAACATTTCCTAACATCTTGTGGCAACTACCCATGACTCCATTCCCCAAACTGCATTTCACACATTTTGTATGTACTTTGCATACATTAGGAGAGTGACAAACTGATGTGATGGACAGAGAACCAAACTTAGAGTCAGGATAAATTAACTGTAATTATTTTATTCATTCTGATTTATATGTGTTTTGTCCTCTGTTAGAATATAAACTGCTTGGAAGCAAGGATTGTTATTGCTTTTTCTTTCTTTCCCATATTAAGCATGCTGCTTGCTGCGCAGTAAGCCATTAATAAATGCTTCCTAATTGATCAAGTGACTGCACCAAACCTGTCTCATATTTTTCACATCTCCATACCCTTCCTTATTCCATTATCTTCATTCAAATACCTGTTCTCCAGATCCTATTCTATTTCCACTTGTCAAAAGTCTATCCATCTTTTAATTTTCATATGAAATGCCGTTACTTCTATGAAGTTTTCTTTGACTATATCATACATATTATCTTATTTGATCCCTATAAGGTAATGGATATCATTCTCCTCATTTTGCAGATGAGGAAACAGGCTGAAATAGTTTAAGTGAATTAACATATACTTAATAATTATCATGTTTTCATATAGTTATGTCTGAAATATAGATTTTAATTTTTCTTGACTCCAAGTCCAGCATTCCACCCACTACAACAAAGCACTATACAAATCTTTAAGCACTAATACACGTGCTGGCAAATATCATCACCGAGTGGAAATGACCTTTTCTTCTGACACCCTATATCATTCATGTGACAGTCAAGGTCAAAAAATAATGTCAGTCACTGTTACAAAAATAATAATAGTTCATTTTTTTATGGTTCTATAAGGTTTAAAAAGTGTTTTTCTTCACAATTGTCTCAAGAGGAAGCATCAGGGCAAATATTTGTATTTGCATTTTAAAGTTAAGGAAACAGCATCTTAAAGAGATTAATGGCCCTGGTCACATAGCTTGTAGATGCTGAAGCCAAAACTCAAAGGAAGAGTTTCCCAACAAGCTCAGGGTTCTTTCTACTAATTTATATGACCTCTCAAAGGCAAGGATCAAGAGCAAGGTCAATAATCAACAAGTATTTTCATGTTCAAATAGGTGGAGTTTTTCCTGCTATTTCAGTCAGGGAATTAGGCTTTGTTACTACAGAGTCTAGATAATTTAGTCTTACACTCCAGAATTAGGTATTCCTCCATATCCAATCAGCTTGATGAGTCATTCACTGCTGCCATAAATTCCTCAGTCCCTTACTGTTGTATTCTACTAAATGTTCAGTAATTGTGTTAGGGTCAGCAGCATATAATCACTGAGTTGACACAAAGCCTGAGAATTGAGAAAGCAAAACCACAGGCAGATCTTGTAAGCCATTTAAATTCCAGACACCAAAGTGTGCCCAAATTGTTACACACTGAGGACAGTTTTAAGGTGAAGGGCCCAAATGGTCAAGGCCCAAGATTCCAGAGGCTCTTGACAATCCAACCTAAAAATTTTTTTTTAAATGGGAAGAAATTCTCTACTGATTGTTAAGCGTTCCAGATGGTTGTTTGCTGATTATATTATGTGTATTGCTTCAGGAATCCTCCCAAATGAGATTCATAATTATTTGAAAATGTTCAGCATTACTATCTACACTAGAAAGACAAACTAAGTGACTGAAGAAGTCTCTGATCAGACTATAAATCAGCAGTTATATGGATAATCCTTAGAACAGATCCATTGGAATAAATATACATACATGTATATATACATGTATTCATGGGGGCAGCTAGGAAGTACAGTGGATAGAGTTCTGGACCTGAAATCAAGAAGATTCTATTTTTCTGAGTTCAAATGTTCTGTTCATCAAAACAAAGTAAAATATTTGGATTTTATCTCAGTTCTTCCTCTAATCTCCAAGAAACCTACATTTAATTCTCATTATTTTCTTTATCCTTGGCTTTATAGATTTTTGATGTAATAGCCATATGAATAATACTTTTATGTTTCATGAAACTGTAGTTAGTTTTAGGTAAAAATCAGTTCTTTATGTTTTCATTTATTGGGAGAGGAAAAGCAGAGGATGGAGAAACAGTGATGGGAGGGGAATGAGTAGAGAAACAGATGAGAAAAAGGGAGGGGGAGAGATTGGGAAAAAGAGAAAAGAAGAAAAGAGGAGAGATGGGGAAAGAAAGTAGAAGAACTGATTAAAGAATTTTTTTAAAGCGTTTGACTGAGAAAGGAAGGAGAGATATCAAGCAATAGTTAGTAGGGATAGTAATAACTAGAGAAGTTTTTTTGTTTGTTTTAAAGAGGGGAGATTTGGTCATGTTTGTAGTCAGAAGGCAAGGAAATATTACATGAGAGATATTGAAAAATTAGAGGTTGAGGAGATAGAAAGTTTGAAACAATTATTGTGTAGTAAAATAGAGAATGAATTGAGGGTGGAAATCAAATGATTTCCTTGCTGCAAGGAGAGTTCATTTGAGATTAAATAACAAATTTCTCATGTAAGCAGTCAATACTATTTTATAACTCCCTTCAAGTCCTTTTAGTAGTTGAATATTATAAGAAAAGAGCAAGAAATTTGAAAGATTTGGAAGTAGTAGATAGTGTAGAGTTGAACTGAATCACCAAAGTTTTGGGACTGGAATGCATAGACACTATACACAGAGAAAGGGTAATGAATGTGAGCCCCTTGCAGGAAGACCCAGATTTGTATTTGATTCTATGCTTAATACTTATCTGAGTGTCTGGTATATACTAAATGCTTAATAAATGATTGCTGACGGATGGCCAACTGCCCTATTAAAGTAATGAGGGGTGGGGATTGCATGTCACAGTGAAGATGACCAGGTTTTACAAGACTAAAGCAAAGATTGAATGATAAGAAATTTTGATTGGATAGAGGAATTTCAGATTTTTTGATCATAGAAATGGAGCACTTGTATGTGGAGGTAAAATTTCTCTATGTAACTGGGGAGGAATGGAGGAATAAATCATGAGAAGTAAGCATATTGAGGATCTGAAGGAGCGTCAACATGGAAGTTTAATTTCCTTAATATATGGAGAGAATGATTGGAAGCCAAGCAATGAAGTTTTTGAGAAAGGGTTGGGGTAATGTCCTGAGAGTTAGAAGACAACAACCAGGAGGATTGTTAGATTATGTAATAAATATGGATAGGGCAACCCCCAAGCAGGTTCCCTGACTGATAATACCAGAGTCTGCAGATGGCAATGGGGGGAATACTCCATTTTCCTCACTGAGACTAATGAGTTAAAAAGAAGAAGAAAGGAGTGATGGGGTAAAAGCAGCACAGGAAAGTATATAATGTCATATGGCCTAAATCAGATCTAAGCAAGTTTCAAAAGATGGAAGAAACAAGAGAAGAAGTGGATCTGAAATGAAAGAAAGGCTGTTAATAGTGGAAGCTATGGAAAGAGATATGGCCCAAGTGGATGAAAAAAAAGCAGTGGCTTACAGGCACTGAGGAGAGTAGGTTGTTTTGTTTTTGTTTTTAAGGAAGTTTATTATCAATGGGATAAGGAGAGTAAGAATAAGTAAAGGCAATTCATTAGGACTGGGGAGGGAAGATGACAGTGATGGTGGTAGCAAAGTTCTATTTTTTTGCTTCCTAAAATTGGGAATTTAACACATTTTTGATGCTTCTCTGAACAACAGCATATGGCGACAGGGGCCATTTGCATGATTCTATTCAATTCTGAAAGACATAAAGCAAATCTGAGGAAATTCCCCTTAAGGAAAACATATGAAAGACTATAGAACTGTAAACAACATAGTAACCGGTCATGACTTCAGAGGATTGATGATAAAACAAGACTCCTGCCTCTTAAGAGAGAGGAGATGGCCGAGGGGTCTAGAATGAAACCTTCATTTTCAAATGTGATCAAAGAATTGATTTTGTTTTGCTTGACTGTGCCTATTTGTTCTAAGGGAGAGCTAGCGTGGCATAGAATTAAGTAAGTGGATTTTGATGAAAAAGAAATAAAAGCATTTTTTAAATACACAGAAGAAAGCAAACAATATCAGAAAGGGGCAGAGAGTGATTTTGTTTCTTCTATATCAATTTAATATACATTAACAAAATAGTATATAATAGAATTTCATGCCTTCATCTGTAATATTCTTTGAATAATGAAATATTCATGATTGCCAAAGTCATAATGCTAAAAAAAAAGAAGGCATATGCTAACCATTGCAGAATAAGTCCAGGCAGAGAATCAGTGATGTTTGTTGATGAAGATGTGTGAGTAGAATAAGACCCATGGGCTTTTTCTCTTGATGCCAACTGTAGTATGTGGTGGTCTGAGCCATGATTTGGGGGATGGAGGGAAAAGCTTCACCCTCCTGAAAGAAACAGCAATGGCTGACTAAAACACAAAATTAGAAAGTTTTCGGGACTGAAATGGCCAACGGTTGTGCTTTCAGCCCAAGTGCAAAGAAGTATATGCTTATAAGAGATGCATTTTCTGGTCTTGGTGATCAATAAAAGAAATAATCATGCAAAATTTTATTGAATCTTATGTGATTCCCTTGTGCTTTCACATGATTGATAATATAGTGTGAAGCAAGAAGGCAGAAAGAACTAAGATTTACACAGTTAATGGATCACTTACAAAAAGTAATCTAACTGTTTAGTAATATATAATCTTTGGTCAAACATCAAGGAGTTCATATGACACTGGAAGAAGAGAATTATATTGGCATTCTTAGTATCAATGAAATCATAAGACAAAAATAAGTTGCAGGTAAATGGAAGAACAGATTTCCACTCTGGAGATCCAGGTCTCCATCACTGACTCTCCACAAGGAAGGAAATATATAGACAAATTTAGTGACTTGCCCAAAGTCATATAAGCCATTAATAGTCCTAGTTAGCTAAGACATACTCAGTTCTCTGTGCTCTGGGTTTTGTGTCTTTATCTTCATACTATACTATAGATCTGGTTTCAGGACAACCAAAGACAACAAAAGTATCATTTCATGATATACTTAATCATCTGCCTTTCACTGTTTACAATGCATATAAGTAAACAGAATTCCATGCAGATTATGACAATACCTGCAGATAATGAAAAAGTAGAGAAAAATCTATGAAAAACATGACAATATTGCACCAAAATCAATGAACTTTAAAATTTTGATATTCAATTACTTCAATGAAAATGTGGGTATGGGGGAATGGCAAACTACTTTGTTCAAAGTTATGTCAAAGGATCAAGAGAGAAAAAAGGTCAAAAGGCTTCTAGGGTAATCAGAGACCTCACACCTGTACATCACAAATATTTTCTCATCTAAGAGAGATGATGATAGACACTAGATATGGCCAAAACTAAAAAAGTGCTGCCTCTCAAGTCAGAGCAACTAAATTTAAATGACTATGTGACATTGGGCAAATTGCTTAACCTTTATGTAATTCAGTATCCTATCTGTAAAATGAGAGACTTTGACTAAATAACCCTTAAGATTCTTTCCATTTCTAGATCAATAATCTTGTGAACATTATAAAAAGTGAAATTAACTATAGCTTCTGTCAATTTGTAGTCTTAGGGGGATTTACTTGAGGCTTCTCCATGGATTTATGGCTATACATGAAAAGTGGATTTGAAACCATTCAGACCTTTCTCAGTCCAAAAACAAAAATGCCATTCTATTTTATCTTTTTGACTATAGTTTAATGGATAAGGAGTGCCTGCTATGGATTGTTATTGACTTGCCCAAGGTCACATACCTAGTAAGTGTCTGAAACTAAATTTGTTACTAGGTCCTCCTATCTCCAAGGTCAATGTTCTATCCACTGTGCCACCTAACTTTCCCCAACAAGTTATTATTAACATGTTATATATCAAAAATAAATAAAAGAAAAGTCAGAGCTGTTATAAATGCTGAAATTCAGGAGAGAAGAATTATGAAGAAAAAAGAAATATTCAAGTTTTTCTTTAGTCTTGTTTACTGTAAAAACAAGCTAAGTTATCTTCCAGAGTTTGGGAATTGGGGATTTTTCTTTGTTGTTTTTTCTCAAGTCTCCCTGGGACATTTAAAAAAAAAAGGAAAAAGAAAGAAAAGAAAAGTCAATCAAACATTTTGTAACATATGTGCCTTTTTATGGAAAACAAAACATTTGCATACAGCACGAAACACAATAAGGTTTCAAGTAATATTGGAATTCTTTGTTGGTGGCAAGGAACTTGGCAACACATAATGTCTACCATGACATTAATTACATATTTCCTTCCAACCCTGGTGTTTATTGGCATGTGGAAAGTGTTTATAATCTTGTAGGATTACCACTAATTATTGTTAAAATGTGCTCTTGATATCATGAAAATAATAATGGTTTCTTTCATTCTATAGGACCTGCCATATTTATTCCAATTATACATTTTATTTAGCCTAAGCAACTTTCTATACAACAAAAGAATGTATCATCTTCCATGTTCCACCCCATCCTTTTATGTTAAAAATTCATTTCTCATCCATCTAAGCTAAAAACCTACTTCCAATTCCCCTGTATATTTCTTTGCACATTTTTCTCCCATTAGAATACAGACTCCTTGAAGGCAAAAAAAAATATTTGTGGCTTTTTTTGTATTCCTAACATATAGAAAGTATTTAATAAATTCTTAATTTACTTGATTTGACTTTGTATACAGCATAATTGGATACTCCACTGTTTTATAAAGAAATTATTGAATATAATATATAAACATGTATGTGTATATGCATATATGAAACTTTAAGGTTTGCAGTATTTGGGGAACATCATATCATTTTATCCTGATGACTTAAGATCTAGATCCTATGGGTATTCCCATTTTATAAATAAAAAACAGAGATACAAAAGGGTTTAGTGAGTGCATAGCTATTTAGTGTGAGGGGCAAGATTTAAACCCAGGTCTTGCTTGAATTAAATTCCCATACTCTTTCTACTGGGCCTCTACTTATATAGTATAGATACAAAGTGTACCTATATAATCTTAAATGAATTCAAGTAGTTTTAGAAAACTACAGAAAGATTAATTATTTGAGGAAAATAGAATAATGTTACAGATGAGAAAGAAAAAAGTAAATTATTGCTTGAAGATTGTCCTTCTAGATAAAAACTTCTTGAATTTCCAGAAATTATCTTTAGAGTGTTTGACATGAAAAATCAAGTGGACACACAGGATGCTACAAAAGACTTAGTACACTTTAGTCCCCAGAACTATTAGCATAGTATCAAGTTTTAATGGACTCAAACTGCACTGGGACTTTTAGGATACTCTTAATTTTCATTTATCCAGAATGCTAATAAATAGAAGGTTCAAATAACCCAATTATTTTACCACTATATTATTGATGTGCATAATGATGGTTATGAATGATATAGGAGATTTTGAAGTCATTTATAATCATCTAAAAGTAGAATAAGGGACATTCTTTGTTCTATATATTCAATTTGTCATAAATATCTTTGAAGACCCATAATTTGTGAATCGTAGGATTGATAGCTTTCAGTTAATGCAATCATTCTATTAAAAGCGGGCAGAATTGCTGTACTTTTTCTCAGTAAAATGGATGATAAAGTTGTTGGATATATGGTTAGCTTTACAATGTCCACACTGAAGCTAAACCTTCAAGTTTCATAGAACTAAAGTAGTGATGCTAAATCTTAGTTATTACAAAATGATGACTTTCTGATTACAGAAAGGTCTTTATAGGCCCTCATTTCAAAAAGGAAGAAATCTTCAATGATTAGCCCAAGGTTCTACAGATCAAGTTACCTGGATTAAACCAATGATCTCTTAATCTATTGATAATTCTCATTTCACTATTCTACATAATTGAATTCTCAGCAAGCAAGTAGTTTAAAAGAGATTAAAATAGTAGATATGGCTTTCTTTAGTTTCTTTGCAAAAGTCAAATGATTTTCTGACAATTTCAGGCTTATACCTGATCTCAGATGCAACTAGATCATATATTAAAAAAAATATGAAAACATCTACTTAGCATAAAGATATTCACTTAATTAGCTTATCAAGCTTTTGTGCCTATACTTTTTATTCTTATTTAACATTTTATTTTTCCCAGTAACATGTAAAACAAATTTTACATTTGTTTTTTAAAACAGCACAATGGAACTCTCTCCACACTCCTTATTTCTTATAGAACAATAGTATTCCTTCATGCACAATTTATTTAGTCATTTCCCCATTAATGGACATTCTCTCTCAATTTCCAATTCTTTACCCTGAGAAAAGAATTGCTATAAACATTTTTGTACCTATGGATTCATTCCCTCTTTTTTCTTTTTTAATGTCTTTTTGGGATACATGCCTAGTAGTGATATTATTAGGTCAAAGAGAATGCATGATTCTGCCGCTCTTTGGGCATAATTTCAAATTGTTGTACAGAATGGTTGAATCAGGTAATAATTCCACCAACAATGCACTAATGTCTCATTTTTCCCATATTCCTTCAACATTTGCTGTTTTCCTTTTCTGGCCCATTATTCAACCTAATAGATATGAAGTAGTACCCCAGAATTGCTTTAATTTACATTTCTCCAATCAATAGTGTTAGACTATTTTTCTTCTTATGACTAAAAAGAGCTTGAACAAATCATCTGAAAAATGTTCATATCTCTTTTGATTATTAATAAATTAGGGGATGGGTTTTTTTGGTGAGGCAATTGGGGTTAAATGGCTTGCCCAGGGTCACACAATTAGGAAGTATTAAGTGTCTGTGGCCAGATTTGAATTCAGGTCCTCTGAACTTCAGGGCCAAAGCTCTATCCACTATGCTATCTAGCTGCCCCTGGTTCTTATTTTTTTTTTAATAAATTTGACTCAATTCCCTATATGTTTGAAAAATGAGGCCTTCTTCAGAGAAACTTGCTACAAAATTCTTTCCACAATTACTACTGTCAACTGTATTCCCCTCTCCCCATTTATTATATTTTTTCTCTACTTTCATCCTGTCTCTCCTTAAAATTATTTTGCTTCTGACCACTTCTTCCCCATTGGGCCCTCTCTTCTATCACCCAAACTTCTTCTTATATTCCCTTCCCCTCCTACTCTCTTGCACGGTAAAATAGATTTCTATACCCATACTGAGTGTTACTTCCTCTTTGAGTCAATTCTGATGAGAGAAAGGTTCATTCACTCCTCATCCTCTCCCTCTATTAACCTCCACTATAAAAAGCTTTTTCTTGATTCTTTGATGGTAGATAATTTATGTCATTCCATCTCTCCCTTTTCCTTTCTCACAGGACCTTCCTCTCTCATCTCTTACTTAAATATTTTAAAATGTTATCCCTTCATACTTAACTCATACATGAGCCATGTATCTATATGTAGTCCTAACTGCCCAGATAATGAGAAAGTTCTTATAAGTTACAAGTATCATCTTCCCATGTAGAAATATATAAGTCCCTTATAATTTCCTATTTGATTACCCCCTTATGCTTCTTCTGAGAAAGTATTTGAAAGTCAAAATTTCTATTCAGCTCTGGTCTATTCATCACAAATGCTTGAAAGTCTTCTATTTCATTTAATATTCAGCTTTTCTGCTGAAGGATTATATTCAGTTTTTCTGGGTAGGCAATTCTTGGTTGTAAACCTAACTCATTTACTCTCCAGAATACCAACTCCTCTAATCCTTTAATGTAGAAGCTGCTAAATCTTGTAATATTCTGACTGTGGCTCCACTAAACTTGAATTATTTATGGATACTTGAAATATTTTCTTCTTGACCTGGGACTTAAGGAATTCAGCTATAATATTCCTAAAAATTTTCATCTTGTATTCTCTTTTAGGAGTGGATTCTTTCACATCCTATTTTACCCTCTAGTTCTAGAATATCAGGGCAGTTGTAATTTCTTGAAAGATGAAGTCTAAGATTTCTTTTTGATAATGTTTTTCAGGTACCCCAATAATTTTTTTTATCATGAATCTACTTTCCAGGTCAGTTGTTAAGATATTTAACATTTTTTCCTATTTTTTCATTCTCTAGAAATAGTTTTGCATATGTGTGTCCTTTTCCCTTTTTTATGATTTCCTTAGGATTCAGACCCAGTAATGGCACTGCTGGGTCAAAGGATATGCACAGTTTTATAGTCCTTTGGGCATAGTTCCCAATTGCTCTCCAGAATGGTTGGATCATTTCACAACTCTACCAGCAATGCATTAGTTTCCCAGTTTTCCCACATCCCCTCCAACATTTATGATCTTTTCCTGTCACCTTAGCCAATCAGAGAGGTGTGAGGTGGTATCTCAAGAGATGTTTTAATTTGCATTTCTCTAATTAATAGTGATTTATATATGTAAATATGTTTGCATATTTCTTGGGTTTATCTTGGTAGGTAGACCCCCAAGTATTTTATTTTGTCTACAGGATTTCCAGTACAATATTGAATAATATTGGCAAGCTTCTCTCCATTACAAATAATGCTTGCTATAGGTTTTAGATAGACTGCTTATTATTTTAAGGAAAGTCCCCTTTATCCCTATGCTCTCTAGTGTTTTTAATAGAAATAAATGCTATATTTTGTCAGAAGCTCTTTCTGCATGCATTGAGAGTATAGCATAATTTCTGTAGGTTTTGTTATTCACATGGTCGATTATGGTAATAGTTTTCTTGACCTGCATTCCTGGTATAAATTCCACTTAGTCATAGTATATTATCCTGCTGAGAAGTTGCTGTAATTTCTTTGCTAATGTTTTATTTAAATTTTTTGTATCAATATTCATTAAGGAGATTAGTGTGTAATTTTCTTTCTCTGTTTTGGTTCTTCCTGGTTTAGGTATCAGTAGCATATTTGTGTCCTAGAATTTGACAGTACTTCTTCTTTACCATTTTTCCAATAGTATACAAGATACTGGAGTTAATTGTTCTTTAAATATTTGGTAGAATTCACTTGTCCATCCAACTGGTCCTGGAGATTTTTTTCTGAGGGACTTCATCAATGACTTGTTCAATTTTTTTTTTTCAAAAATGGGACTATATAAATAATTTATATCCTGTACTGTTAACCTCATCAATTTATGTTTTTGTAAATATTCATCCATTTCAGTTAGATTTTCAGACTTGCTGCCATACAGTTGGGAAAATAGCTCCTAATTTTTGCTTTAATTTCTTTTTCATGGGTGGTAAGTTCCACACTTTCTATTTTTGATGCTGTTGATTTTTTTTCCTTTTTCTGATCAAATTAACCAAAGGTTTATCTATTTTATTGTTTTTCCCATAAAACCAACTCTTAGTTTTATTAATTCAATAGTTTTCTTAGTTTCACTTTTATTAATCTCAAATTAGAAATCAGAATTTCTAATTTGGTATTTAATTGGGAGGGGGTTAATTTGTTCTCTTTCTAGCTTTTTTAGTTGCATGCCTGATTCATTGATTTCCTCTTTCTTTATTTTATTCATGTAGCTATTTAGAGATATAAAATTTTACCTAAGAACTGCTTTGGCTACATCCTATAGGTTTTGGTATGTTGTCTGATTATGTCATTCCCCTGAATGAAATTTTTGTGACTTTGTGATTTTTGTGATTTGACCCACTTATTCTTTAGATTATTTAATTCCCAATGGGTTTTTAGTCTATCTTTCCCTAATATTTCAGTAAATAGAATTTTTATTGCTTTGTGATCTGAAAAGGAAGCATTTAATATTTCTGTCTTTCTGCATTTGATTGTAAGGTTTCTATGCACTAATATATGGTCAGTTTTTGTGTTGGTACCATACCATGCAAAAAAAAAGTGTATTCTTTTCTGTCCCTATTCAATTTTCTCCAGAGGTCTATCACATCTAGGTTTTCTAGCATCCTATTAACCTCCTTAGTTTCTTTCTTGTTTATTTTGTGGTAAGAATTGTCTGTTTCTGAGAGGGGAAGATTGAGTTTCCCTACTAGAATAATTTTGCTTTCTATTTCTTCCTGTAATTGCTTTAAAATCTTCTCTAAGAATTTGCCTGCTCTACCACTTAGTGCATACACACTTAGTATTGTTAGTACTTCGTTGTTTATAGTAACTTTTATCAAGATGTACTTTTCTTTCTTATCTCTTTTAATAAGACCTATTTTTACTTTTGCTTTGAAGTCAGAATTGCTATCCTTGCTTTTTTTTATTTCAGCTGAAGCACAATAAATTCTGTTCTGGCCTTTTACCTTTATTCTGTGTCTCTCTATGTCAAATGTGTTTCTTATAAACAACAAGTTGTAGGATTCTATTTTTTTAATCCAATCTTCTATTTGCTTCCATTTATGGGAGAATTCATCCCATTCACATTCACAGTTATGATTACAAGTTCCATATTTCCCTCCATCCTATTTTCTTCCCTGTATATGCTTTTGTTCTCCCTTTTCACCCTGTTCTCAGTCATATGTTATTTTTATCCACCCCACCCACTACCTTGTCCCCTATCACCCGTCCCCCCCCCTTTGCTTAGTAATGTTTTTAATCTATTCCATGAACTACCTTATCTTTTATCAACCCTTCCCTCTTCTCTGTCCCTCCTTTTTCTTTCCTTTTTTTCTTTCTACTTCTTGATAGAGTTAGATGAATTTCCATACTCAACTGAGTGATTAAATTATTCCATCTTAGAGCCAAAACTGATGAGATCAAGTTTCAGGCAAAACTCATCCTCCTCCCTTCTTTCTGTCTATTCTGATAGGTCTTTTGCACCTCTTCATGTGAACTAATTTTTCCATTGTATCTTCCCTTTCCTCTTTTTCTAGTACACATCTTTTTTCCACCTGTTTATATCTTTTTCTTTGATATCATCACATCAGAGTCCATTCACAACGACATTCTCAGTCAATGGGATGTTTCCCTCTGTCTTCCCCAGTAACAGATACAGTTCTCAACAGGCACAGATAACATTTTTCTATCTAGGGATGTAAATAGTTTAACATTTAAATAATATTCATTTTAATCTGTTTGCCTTTCTATGCTTCTCTTGAGTCCTGTGATTGTAGATTAAATTTTCTGTTTAGTCTTTGTTTTTTCAATAGAAATAACTGAAAGTCCTTACTTCATTAAAGCTTCATCTCCTCCCCTGAAAGATGACCCTAAATCTCGCTTGGTAGTTAATTCTTGTTTGTAACTCCAGGTCCTTTGTCTCCCAGAATACAGTATTCTAGGCCCTTCAGTCCTTTATTGTAGAAGCTACCAGATGCTTGGTAATCCTGACTGTTGCTCCTTGATATTTGAATTGTTTTTGTCTGGCAACTCGTAGTATTTTTTCCTTGAGATTATAGTTTTGGAGTTTCACAACAATGTTTCTTGGAGTTTTCCTTGTGAGATCTCTTTCCAAAAATGATTGATGGATTCTTTCAATGAGTATTTCCACCTCTGTTTCTAAAATATTGGGGCAATTCTCCTTACTGATCTCTTGCAGAGATCTGAAATATCTGCAATATACTTGCAGAATATTATCCAAGTTCTTTTTCTGGTCATGGCCTTCAAGTAGGCCAATAATTTTTAAACTGTCTCTCTTGGATTTATTTTCCAGGTTGGCTATTTTTTCAATGAGATATTTCACATTTCTTTTTCATTTTTTTCATTCTTTTTAGTGTGTTTGATTCTTGCTGTCTTATAAAGTCGTTAGCTTTCATTTGCCCTATTTTAGTTTTTAATGCGTGATTTTCTTTAGTTCACTTTTGTATATCTTTTTTCCATTTGCTTAATTCTACTGTTTAAGAATCAGTTTTCTTCAAAAAAAATTTTTCTTTCTTTTTCCAAGCTGTTGACTCCCATGCATACCTCTCATTTCCTTTCTCATTTTTCCTTCTACCTCTCTTATTTGCCATTTGAAGTCTTTTATGAGCACTTCCAAGAAGCCTCTTTGGGCTCAAGACCAATTTGTCTCACTCTGAGATTTCCTCTGAGGATATTCTGTCCTCATCTGAGTTTGTGTTTTGATCTGCTTTGTCACCATAGTAGCTTTCTATGATCAAGGTTCTTTTCTATTTCTAGCTTATTTTCTTTCCTTTTCTTTTTGGTATTTCCTTTTTTTTTTACTTTTATGGTTGGGCTCTGCTCCTGGAGCAAAGGGGATGCTGTCCCAAGCTTTCTGTGCAGCCTTGGCTTTGATCACAGGGGTTCCTTGTGCTTGCAGGGGGTAGATTTCCCTGCTCTTTCCAGGAAACAGCCTGATTTCTCAAAGTTTGCCTTCTGAGCTGGGACTGGAAGCTGCCGAATTGTTTTACTTCTCTACTGAGCCAGGACTGAGGGTCTTATTTGCTGTTTTGCTATGATTAAGACCCTCTCACCATCTTTATCAAGAGTCTGTCTGAGCTGGGCTAAACATTCTTTTCACTTCGTGAGACTGACCTTTCTTGAAGTTTTTTTCAGTCTATCTTGAGCTGGAGAGAATTTGCATTCTGTCAGCCTCTGTTCAGAGACTTGAGTTCATGTGGTTTTATGGTTTACTGGGGCCTGGATTGTGCTGGCACAGCTGTACCAAGACTGTGCTGCTCTCCCACCCTAGGGCAACAGACTTTAGTGCTGACTTTCTAAGTTATCTTCAGCTGGAAAATTGCTCTATTCTGTTTTTGTGGGTCTTGAAATTTTCAAATTTGTTTAGAGTCATGAATAAAAGTATTTTAAAGAGTTTGGGGGTGAGCTTAGGAGAGTCTTTGTCTTTACTCCACCATTTTGACTCTGTCTCTTGTACTTTTAATTTCCCAAGAAAAATTATTCCACTCTCATTTTTTTTTAGCTATTTATAGTTCCACTGTAATTCCCAATTATGCCATTCTGTTTGGCTAGGTGTTCACATACTAAGGAAATGGGGACCTGAAATAATTATCCAGAATTCTGAGGACAAGAACTTTTGGGTGTTCTTACCACATCAAAGAGATTTGTAACCTATGCCCTTACTATTCAGTATTCATAAAATTCATCCTTGGCATCAGAAAAAAAAAGACACCAGTCAAATAATTTCTATTCTCTATTTCATATTAACTGTATATAATTATTCTTTATTGCTACATGACCTTCCCTCCGTTGTCTCAGCACTCTGTCAATGACCTACTCTAATAACTACATTTCTACTTCTTCACTTGTAGACACCTGTTTCATTTCCTGACTCTAGCCAGTAATCCCATATTCAACTAACTTCTCTAGCATGCTCCCTCTGAGCTCATGACTTTCTTCTTTAGGCTATATTTCAAGATCTTTCTCTTACTCTTTCTCTTCTTCCAATTTATTCCTTTTTCTCCAGTCCTGTGTCTTATTAACTCGCCTGCCAATGTGCACACACATTCCATCATGGACTCCAAATAAGTGACACAATACTAATCCTTTTCAGATGACCTTTAAAGATGTTATTGGATTTGGCTATAGGACAAAGACTAAAACTGCACCACCAACAGCCATGTTTGAAAAAAGCACCCAGTGAGCATAAATTTAAAATCCCTTTGACAACAAATTATGTGGGTTTAACTACTCTTTATTCTACACATTTATTGCCCACATTGATGAGGCACAGTTTAAAAAATAGTCTCCAACCAGAGAAGTTTTCAAAATAAGGCTTGTTTCTATGGTGAGTCTGGGTAAGCTAACTATCCTCTGAAAGGGAACTCAGCCACATGTGTTATATTACACATTTTGGAGCACAGGGTGATTTTGACAAATTTCTTTTCTAAGACATTGGTATCCTGTTGAAGTCTGTGCATTTGCCATGAACAATGAGTTTTTTCTCCAAAGAATAAATTTGTTATCCAGTGCAACTTCAATTTGTTATCAGGAAGGAAATACATTGACCTTGTGGGATCAGACACAAATCTATACACATTTTCTTATGAAAATTCAAAAGAAAATATGATAAGTTGGTTCCTAAGTTATAAGTAAATATGTCTTTCATGTGTATTTTAAAGGCACTATTAGCCACTTAACTACTCAATAAGTATAAAATTCATTGGATGTCAGAATTAGAAAAATTTCATTCTTTAACCTGTAATATAATTTAAATTATTATTAATGTATATTATAGAAATTTTGCAGCTAAGTTCCAATTAGTATGAATAATTAATCCAGTGGAGTCATCACATATCTTCAAATGTATAGTATTTCAAAATTATGATTAGTAAAATATGGTAATTGGTTCCAGCCCAATGGAAAAGTAACCTGTGAATTCAAATAATGTGAGCACATCACTAATTGGGTACTGTATTAATGTTAGAAAACAAAAGCTCAGAATGAGTTGAAGGTGAAAAAGAAAATAAAAAATGCTCAATAACCAAAGGAATTTTATCAACTATATTAGGAACATGAAGAAAAACAAGGAACTGTTTGGAGAAGATTGTATAATGTAAATGTGGGACAGATATAATTTAGTGACTATTTTGCTTTCAGCATCTCTGTCTGCAAGAGGCAATGATCTTCAAACTGGAAAAAATAGAAAAAGTACCTTGAAGACACAAATTAAAGTTCAAGATAGTAAGAGATTATTTTCCCCTTTATATAATTTCTAATCTTTAAAGAATTATTAAAATTACTGAAATTATTACTCACTTGGATTTGAAAGAAGTTGCATATACAATTATACAACCATATTTTATTCAGAAATTATGGAAAACAGAAAAAGTGTCAGAAGGCCATATAGGCAAAAGTTTACCTGAATTTCAAAAGTGAATAAAAGGGAGGAGGAGGGTAGGTGAGTGTCAGAGTGGGGAGTAGACTTTGGTGAAGGATAAGGATATTTCAGAAATAAACAGATTTTCTTTCAATTCTTAGCAAAATTCTAGAAGATATTATCTATCAGATGGTATGTAAAATTTTAGAAAAGACAATAATATGAAACATTATATATTCACTAAAGTGATATCATAATAAACTAATATTCTTTCAATTTTCAAATAAGGAAATGAGGCTAGTACAATAAATGAAACAAATGCTATGGGAGAACATGTCAATATAGAAAAAGCATTTAACATTTTCTTTTATATTTATTTTGTAAGCAAGATGGAAAAATGTTAGCTGGATAATATAATTAGTGAATCAGTCAATAAACATTTAACATTTATTACATGCCAGACACTGTTCTAAGAACTAGAAATACAAAAAAGAGGCAAAAGATCAATCCTTATTTTCAAGGAGCTCACATTCTAATGAGGGAGATAAAACAAGAAAGTAAATATTTATTAACAAGTTTATATACAAAGAAAATAAGAAATAACTTTTTTTTAAAGCACTAGAATTAAGAGGTTAGAAAAAAGTTTCCTGGTAGAAAGAGGGATTTTAATTGGTGTTTAAAGGAAGCCAGGATAGCCAGGGGCTATCAGGAGGGACAATATTCTGGGTATTATCAGAGCATATGCTGAGAGCAGAATGATGGATTGAATTGTTTGTGGAACATCAAGGAAGCCAATGTCACCATATTAAAGAGAACATGCAAGGGAATGAAGTATAAGACAAGAAAGGTTGGCAGGGGCAAGAGGGAGATACATGAGTAAGGGTTTTAAATCCCAAATAAAATTATTTGTATTTGATATTGAAGGCATTAGTCAATCCGTGGAGTTTATTGAGTACAGTCATGACATGGTTGGAACTACACTTTAGGAAAATAACTTTGGCAACTGAATGAAGGCTAAATTAGAATGGAAAGAGATTCGAAGCAGACAAGTTCAAAAATCACTTTGGCAGTTGAATGGAGGATAAATTAGAATGGGAAGAAACTTAAAGTAAACAGGTTCATCAGCAGGGTATTACAATATTCTAAGTAAAAGATAATGAAGGCCTGCATCAGAGTGGTAACAATATCAGAGGAGAGAAGCGGGTATATTCAAGAGATGTTGCAGAAGTGAAAATCAAAAGATCTTGACAACATATCAGATATGAGGATTGAGAGATAAGGAGTAAAGGATGACACTTAGATTTCAAGCCTGATGGCCTGGGAGGATGCTGGTCCACTTAACAGTAATAGAGAAATGAGAAAGAGGGAAGAATTTAGGTTCAAATAATGCTTAACCCCCTTCTTTCTTTCCTTCAACTATAATAGGTACTTTTTGACTCTTCATGTGATATAACACCCCATTTTACATCCCCTTTCCCTTTCTTCCAATGCAATCCATTTCCCATCCCTAGTTTCTTTTTTATATTATCATAATAAAGTCAAATTATACATATACCCTCTACATGTAGCCATAACAAAGATACAGTTCTCAAGATTTATGCATCTTATCTTTCCATGTAGGAATGTAAAGAGTTTAACCTTTAAAAAAAAGTTTTTTCTCCCTTTTTTAAACCTTCTTATACTTCTTTTAATTCTGTATTTGAAGATCAAATTTTCTGTTCAGTGACGGTCTTTTCATTAAAAATAATTAAATATCCCCTATTTTACTGAATGTCCATCTTTTCTCCTGAATGATAATGGTTAGTTTTGCTGGGTAATTGATTGTTGACTGCAGTTCAAACTCCTTTGCCGACTGAAATCTCATATTCTAGCTCCTTCTAAATTTAAAGTGGAAGCTGCTAGGTGCTAGGTAATCCTGATTGTGGCTCCTCAATAATGAATTGTTTCTTTCTGGCTGCTTACAGAATTTTCTCCTTGATCTGATAATTCTGTAATTTAGTTACAATATTCCTTGGAGTTTTCATTTTGGAATCTCTTTTAGGAGGTGATTGGTGGATTCTTTCAATGGCTATTATATCCTTTGGGACATCAGGGCAATTTTCTTTGATGATTTTTTATGATAATTTTATTTATTTTTTATTAAAACTTTTTATTTGCAAAACATATTTATGGGTAATCTTGCAACATTGTCCCTTACAAAGCTTTCCGTTACAAATTTCCTCCCCCCAGTGCCCATCTCTCCCCTAGATGGCAGGAATTCTACTACATGTTAATTATGTTAAAATACTTGACAAATCGAGTATGTGTATACATATTTTTACAGTTATCTTGCTGAGCAAAAAAAAAGTCGGATCTACAAGAAAAAAAAATCTGAGAAGGGAAATATAATGCAAGCAAACATCAATAGAGAGCATGAAAATGTTATGTTGTGGTTCACATTTCATATCTCTCTCTCTGGGTGTATGTGTCTTTCTTTACTGAATAATTGGAACTGGTTTTAAAAATCTCATTGTTGAAGAGAGCCATGTCCATCAGAACCGATCATCGTATACATGTTGCCATGTATAGTGATCTCCTGGTTCTGCTCATTTCACTCAGCATTAGCTCATTCAAGTCTCTCCAGGCCTTTCTGAAATCATCCTGCTGGTCGTTTCTTTCAGAACAATAATATTCCATAACATTCATATACCATAATTTACCCAATGAATGGGCATCCATTCAGTTTCCAGTTTCTAGCCACTACAAAAAGGGCTGCCATAAACATTTTTGCACATGTGGGTCCCTTTCCTTCCTTTAAGATATCTTTGGGATATAAGCCCAATAGAAACACTGCTGGGTCAAAGGGTATACACAGTTTGATAACTTTTTGAGCATAGTTCCAAATTGCTCTCTAGAATGGTTGGATCCGTTCACAGTTCCACCAACAATGTATCAGTGTCCCAGTCTTCCCACATCCCCTCCAACATTCGTCATTATCTTTTCCTGTCATTTTAGCTAAATTTACAGGTGTGTAGTGATACCTCAGAGGTGTCTTAATTTGCATTTCTCTGATCAATAGTGATTTGGAATACCTTTTCATATGACTAGAAATAGTTTTAATTTCATCATCTAAAAATTGTCTGTTCATATCCTTTGACCATTTATCGATTGAAGAGTGGCTTGAATTCTTATAAAAATGAGACAATTCTCTGTATATTTTATAAATGAGGCCTTTATAAGAACCCTTAAATGTAAAGATGATTTCCCAATTTATTGCTTCCCTCCTAATCTTGTCTGCATTAGTTTTGTTTGTACAAAAACTTTTTAACTTAATATGGTCAAAATTTTCTATCTGGTGTTCAATTAAGAGTTCCAGTTCTTCTTTGGATATAAATTTGTTCCATCTCCACAGGTCTGAGAGGTAAACTATCCTATGTTCCTCTAATTTGCTTATAAAATCACTCCTTATATCTAAATCATGAACCCATTTAGATATTATCTTGGTATATGGTGTTAGGTGTGGGTCAAGCCCTAATTTCTTCCATACTTGTTTCCAATTTTCCCAGCAGTTTTTGTCAAATAGTGAGTACTTATCCCAAGAGCTGGGGTCTTTGGGTTTATCAAACACTAGAGTTCTATAGTTATTTTTTTTGACTAGTTTGCCTAGTTTGCCTAGTTTGTCCTGTCATCCTATCCTATTCCACTGATCGACTACTCTATTTCTAACATTTTGTTTACCTCCCTAACTTCTTTCTTATTTATTTTGTGGTTTGATTTATCTAATTCTGAGAGAGCAAGGTTGAGATCTCCCACTAGTATAGTTTTGCTGGCTATTTCTTCTTGCATCTCTCTTAATTTCTCCTCTAGGAATTTGGATGCTATACCACTTGTGCATATATGTTTAGTATTGATACCGCTTCATTATCTATGGTACCCTTTACCAAAATATAGTTTCCTTCCTTATCTCTTTTAATTAGATCTATCTTTGTTTTTACTTGATCTAAGATAAGGATTGCTACCCCTGCTTTTTTTGTTCACCTGAAGCACAATAGATTCTGCTCCAGCCCTTTACCTTCACTCTGCACGTATCTTTATGTTTCAGATGTATGTCTTGTAAACAACATATTGTAGGATTATGGCTTTCAATCCAGTCTGCTATCCGCTTCCATTTTATGGGAGATTTCCTCCCATTCATATTCACAGTTATAATAATTAAATCTGTATTTCCTGCCATTTTATTTACCCAGTTATATTTTTCTCTTTCCTTTCCTTTTTCTCCCTTCCCCCCTCCCTAGTATTTTGCTTTTGAGGACCACCTCCCTCTAACAGTCCTCCCCCCTTAGAGCCCCTCCCTCTTTTTTACACCTTTTCCCTAATTCTATTTTCCTTTCTATTAGTCTTTCCCTTTCTTTTCCTTCTTTCCCTCCTGCATCCCTATAAGGAGGGACAAGTTTTTCTGTGAAACCAAATGTGTCTGATATACTCTTTTAGAGTCCAATCTGCTGAGAGTAAGATTCACACAATATTCATCACCCTCCTTTCTTTCCCTCAATTATATTAGATTTTCTTTGCATCTTCATGAGATTCTACCTTATTTTTATCTCCTTTTTTTTACTTTATTTTAACCTCCTTTCCCCTCTTTTTCCAGTATGATAACCCTTCCACTTCCAGTTTATTTTTCATTTTATCAAAATAAAATCAAATTATACCACCATTCTTTAAGTATACCCATAGTAGAAATATAGTTCTCAATAGTTCTTTCCTTTTTACCTTTTTATGCTTCTCTTGAGTTCTGTGTTTGGAGGTCAAATTTTTTGTTCAGCTCTAGTCTTTTCATTAGAAATAGGTGAAATTCTTCTGTATCATTGAATGACCATCTTTTCCCCTGGAAAATAATGCTCATTCTGGCTGGATAACTTATTCTTGGGTGTAATCCAAGTTCCTTTGCCTTTTGGAACATCTGATTTTAGGTCCTTTGATCCTTTAATGTGGAAGCTGACAGATCTTGTGTGATTCTAATTACAATTCATTGATATTTGAATTGTTTCTTTCTAGCTGCTTGCAATATCTTTTCCTTGGTGCAATAGTCCTGAAATGTAGCCACGATATTCCTTGGGGTTTTAATTTTGGGGTCTCTTTCAGGAAGTGATTGGTGAATTCTTTTGATGGCAATTTCGCCTTCTGATTCTAAAACATCAGGGCAGTTTTCTTTCATGATTTCCTGGAAGATAGTATCTAGGTTCATTTTTTCATCATAGCTTTCAGGGAGCCCAATAATCCTTATATTGTCTCTCCTAGATTTGTTTTCCAAGTCAGTTGTTTTTCCTAAGAGATATTTCATATTTTCTTCTATTTTTTCCTTTTTTTTGTTTTTGTTTGACTGACTCTTATTGAGTCATTCACTTCTTTTTGTTCAATTCTAATTTTTAAAATATTATTTTCTTAAGTTACCTTTTTTAGCTCCTTTTGTAAGTGGCCAATTGAATTTTTTTGTTCATTGCAGTATTTTTCCATTTCACCAATTTTGTTTTTTAGTGAATTGTTGTCTTTTTCCATTTCACCAATTTTATTTTTCAATGAATTGTTGTCTTTTTCCATTTTGCCAATTTTGTTTTTCAGTGTGTTGTTGTCTTTTTCCATTTCACCAATTTTGTTTTTCAGTGAGTTGGTATTTTTTCCATTTCATCATTTTTGTTTTTCAGTGAATTGGTGTCTTTTTCACATCTTTTTTGTAGGGCATTATATTTTTCTTGCAATGATCTCAATTCATTTCCCCATTTTTCTTCTAACTCCCTTTTGAGATTCTTTATGCAACCTTCCAGGAAAGCCTTGTGAAATGGGGACCAGCTCATGTCTGCCTTTGTGGCTTCCTCTGGAGTTGCTTTCCCTTTAGGAACCTCAGAATCTGAAGTCTGCCCTTCTTTCTCTCCATAAAAGCTATCTACGGTGAGAGTTCCTTTCTGTTTCTTACTCATTTTTTAGAGCTTGGGGTCTGTAAAGCAGAGGACCGGCAGCTGCTTCAATTTGCTCTGGGCAAATTTGGCTGATTGACTTCCTGTACTGGGCTATCTGGGCTAGGACAGGCACCTGCAGTGGGTTATAATCTACCTTCTACTAAAGACAGATCTGCCAAAGCATCTGCTCACAAGCAGAGCAAAGTGGCCCAAGCGTCTTCCAGGGACTTTCCATCTCCTTAGAATCTGCCATGCTCTGTCCCAGCCCCGGTCTCTTGCCCCAACTGCACGCTGCTGCCTGAGTGTGGCAAACCACCCAATCCCCTACCCATTTGAAACAGACCTGCAAAGTTCTTCTAAAGCAACTTTTGCTGGAAATGTGTTGTACTCCAAGTATTTGGGGGAGCCTTCATTCCAGAACCAGTTCAGAGGCTTAATCTGCTGTTGGTTTGAGAGAAGATTAGAGGAAGTCACAGAGAGTCCTGTCTGCATTCCATCATCTTGGCTCTGCCCCTAATTATTTCTTTAAAAAAATGTTTTTATAATCTTTTTTTCATGATGGTTGTCATGATTGTCTCTCTTGGACCTCTTTGCTAGGTCAGTTGTTTTTTCAAGGAGGTACTTTATATTTTCTTCTATTTTTT